>MCJB01038050.1:7148-22400 GCA_002018475.1 Nicotiana obtusifolia
GGGGGGGGGGGGGGACTCCTTCTTGGCACTTCGAGCCCGAAGGTATCAGCCGATGGCACCCCATCAAAAAACTCTTTAAAGGCTCCAGCTACAACCGGCCCTTTACTCGGTGTATGCGTTCTTGCAGTCTGAGCCTCATTTAGGGTTGCCTCCGAAAAAGAGGGTGAGTCCATCATCTCCGGGAAGTCCGAGATCCCTTGTGCTGCTTCCGCCGCATCGGCCCGGACCCCGGTCCTCGTCCTCACCTAAAGATCTTCCACTTGAGGGATGCAAGCCTCACCGATCGCTGGCTCGGGGACTATCCAAGGAGGGTTGTTATTTGAAGTGTCGTGATCTCTTTCCTCCTCGGAACCATCACTTAGTTGGATGGCCAGATCGGTGACTATAAGTTTGCGAGCCCTCATCTTTTTCATGCTTTTCCTTTTTTCGGGCTCTGAGACAGGGGATTTCTTTTCTCTTTTTCCCTCCTCCTTTCTCCGAGACAGAGGAGGCACCCTCACCACCGGTGAATGACGACCTCAACTCGGCATCCTTCGATAGACCTACACGGAAAGGGAAAAGAAACATTGTGACAACTTCGATTGCTTGAAATGACAAAGACGAGCGTTGTTGCGCTCACCATGATTTTTGGCCTCCCAAAGGCCTTTAGATATTTCCTGCTAGGCTCGCTCCGAATAGGCCCTTTGAGCCACTACTCTTCGGACCCACTCCTCCAAATGTTGAATTACGGCCGGCGTTTGGGAAACAGCTGCACCGTACAACACATATCGATTAAGCACTAGAAGGAAAGCAGTAAATGTTTTTAAGTAAAATGACGCTTACGTTTCAAGTTTTGACTTTTCAGGAAACGGCATGTCTTCTGGGGGGATCAAGTCGGAGGTTCTTATTCGGACAAACCGGCTCATCCAGCCCCGGTCCTTGTCTTCATCGATGCTCGAGAACGGAGCCTTACTGGCCCGGCGAGCAAGTTTTATTAGTCCCCCTCAGAACATCCGGGGACTGTATAATCGGAGTAGATGATCAACGGTGAAGGGATGCCCCCCTTCAACCTTACTCACGAAGAAGCGGAAAAGATGAACTATCCGCCAAACGGAGGGATGAACCTGGCCCAGAGTAACATTATATCTTCTACAAAATTCGACAATTATGGGGTCCAAGGATCCCAATGTAAAAGGATAAGTATAGACTCTTAGGTAACCTTCCACATGAGTGGTAATCGACTCATTCGGAGAAGGGACTACCACATCTTTGTCGGTCCATTTGCACTCTGCTTTCACCCTGTCAAGGATTTTGGGGGTGATCGAGCTAATGTACATTGAGACCGGTTCGCCTCGGCCGGGTACTGAAGAAGGCTTCTCGATTTTGAAGTCGGAGCCGATAAAACACCCAACAGGTATACAAGCTTTCAAAGGAGATTCCGCGGAGGTTTCCTCGACATGAACGGGCTCAGCCTCTTCAGCGGGCTGAGAAGGAGAAGATTGTTTCTTCTGTGGAACGGACTTAGAAGTTTTTGCCATTGCAATTGAAGTAATAGTAGCGGAAAGCAAAGGGTTATGATGCGCAAGAGAAGTTTTGTGGTGCAAAGATGTAGAGAACTAAAAGCGGTAAATTGTTGAGCAACGTAAAAATCTGGAACTTGAAGAATGGAGGAATTATTTATACTTTCCCAAAAGCGGCGATTCAGAGCACGAGGTAGGGTAGCATTAAATGGTATTTGCAGGCGCTGCAGGATTTGTCACCAGCTAGGACACGCCATGATTTTCTTTGGCAACTGTCACGTGCGTCATAGCACTGCCGTCACCCACTGACGAAATGTTTTCTAAGTTGAGTGATTTGACGCTTTGGACTTCGTGTCGTGCTCAATGAATATGCTGTTGTTTGACCTAATCTCGAGAGGCGGCGGTTCATATCATTTTTCGTCATTACTCTCCAATAAACAAGGGGACTATCTGTACTGGGTCGGATGCAATCGAGCATACAAGGAAGATCAGGCTCGAGTGTAGTCCAGGATCGGATTGCTTCAAATCAGAACCAGCATTTCGGGAAGAAAAGCTCGAGGTCAGGCATTGTTGGGTTCGGAGTCAGAGCAGTCGAAATAAGGCGGTCGAGACCGGTCTGGGTAAAGGCATTTTATGGTAAAATATCAGTTTCGTATAACGAAAAGGCCGGAAATCTCCTGATATATAAATATCTTGGTGGGAATCGCGGCCCCAATCCTCAGAGATGTTAGGTCAATATTTTTAGGGACAAACCATCCTGTAATTAAGTTTTTTACCATATGTATAACTCTCCTCTTTCCTATAAAGGGGCATTTAATTTCATTGTACAAAAAACACACATACTACTTGCAATACTAATCATCAATTTCTGTCTATCTCTTACAAAAGTTATCTATTTTTTATTGCATATTGCTCTATCACAGAAGTTCCATTCAACCTCAACAGTTTGGTTGCTCCTTTATTTACTTAAGTCAATTCTTATTTACTGTTATATTTTTCATTGTGTCAAATCATTTCACGTATCCTTAATACCACGTACAAATTCAATTGTTACTCGTATTTTAGGGTAAACAGCACCACTTCCTCGTCTATGGTCTAAAATTTACTATTTCGGGATACAACCAGCTCCTTCAGCCTGCCATGGTTCGTGTGACACGTGCCCTATAGCACTTTCCCAGATTTTTGTTCTCGTCTTCTTTTTACGTCAGTCTTATTTTGATTAACTTTCTTACAAACTCGTTCCTACACACAAGAAACACATAATAAGCATAATTTACTTTAATAATTATGTGATCTTTCACAACTCACATAAGAAATGAGATATAAACACACTCAAAAATACGTATTTTGGTCATTTATCAGCACGCAATCAATAAGAAAATTATATTAATAATCTGAATGACCCAGGATCAAGTAATAGTAATAATATTAGCAAAACCCTTTTTATGTGCTTCTAGACATGATGAACTCTATATATTTTAATACAGTTAATTTTGAGATCAAAAATTATATTTCCCTGAATTTTATCTTTGTAATTATTAATATTGTACTAAGAGCATCTTTAGAGTATATCGAATTAATATAGATATTCTTCTGATACAACAACGCAATTTGAATTAGAGAGGAATGTTGGGTTGCAGACAAAGTATCACGTTGAAAATTGATATGAAAAAGAAACTACATATTGAAAGTGTAAGGATACTCTTAATAGTGTGCGATCTCTTTAGAAAAATTGTACGGACTTAATCCAATATGGATAGAATCTCACATTTTAAGAGTCTTTGGGCAGGCTTAGCCCAATAACTGGTATAAAAGTTAATGATTTGGTGAGACGAGTATGGAGATACTGGAGTGATAGCGTGAGCCCGACTTTAGATTACTACCTTTACATGTTACTTGGAGACACAGACACAAAACCTGAGCATGAAATCATTGGTTGCCATAAATACTTGATTGATGTGGGTGACTCATAGTGAATTTCTTTTAGAGAAGAGCAAGAATCATGGTTATAGGTTAGGTGAATTTAGTTCAAAAGAAAGATTATTGATGTGCGAATGAAGTTTCACGTTATATCTTACAAGAAAAAAAGAATAGATATAAAGTGCAATGATTCTTTTAATGGTGTGAGACCTTTTACAAAATATTGCATGAACTTGATCCAAAGCAAATAGTTCTTACCATGTTCATAGTATCTTTGGGCTGACTCAACCCAAAAGTATTAAAATTGTTAATTTCTTCTTTACTTGTTGATTTATAATCATCTTTAACCAAATAGAATATTTTTTCCAAATCAACGAATCCCACAAACTATTGCTTGTATTATTAAATTTTTGTTATATTATTATTCTAAATGAGTTTGAAAGGACTAAATGTTCATGTATTATTATTATTATTATTATTATTATTATTATTATTATTATTATTCTATATATTGTGTTCTTTACAAATAATATTTCTCAATTGATTTGGTTGACTTCGTTTACAAACAATTTTAAAAAGGATAGAGAAAGATAAGACTACTTTATCTGTATTTAGCTGTACTTTACATCAAATAGACTGTTTTTAGCCTTTAAGTGGCTGAAGGAATAAAAGAGTAGACAAGTTTAGACTAGCAAATTTAATGTGTTAAGAATTCATCATATTGTGACATCAAACTCACCGAATTGCATTATCGACCGCTCAGAAAGCAAGAGGTGATCAATCATAAATGTAACGACCCAAAACTCCAACCAGTATTAATGACACCTAACGCACTATTAGGCAAGCTGGACATAAAAATAAAGAATCATAATAGCAAAAATGACAGAATTAACATAAGTCTAAAACCTTAATATAGCATAATAACGTCAATACATGATAAATCCTCCAGAACTGGTAAATATAGAGTCATGAGCTCTAAAACAGAAAATACATGTCTGAAAGCTAAATAACAATACTTTCTGAAATAAAGAAAGCAGTACAATGTGGAAAGAGACCCCAAGAATGCGGTCGAGAATGCAGTCTACCTCGTCTCTCAGTGATCAACTCAGGTATAAACCTCGGCTACTGATTACTGGGTCCGACACCTGGATCTGCATAATTAAATGCAGAGTGTAGTATGAGTACAACCGACCTCATATACTCAGAAAGTATCATAGCTAACCTTTGCGAGGTAAAAAAGCAAGAATTATAAATGATACTCGCTATAATCTGTACAGTTCATAAATTCAACAAGTATATAACAATAACATGATCAAGTCATAAAGCACAAAAAGAACAAATCCCGCTGTACACAATTTTTCAAGTACTCTGCTCAGCCAATCATCCAGTTTATAAAGATGATATGCAAGTAAATTAGGTAAATAACTAAGGAAATGGCAAGTAAATATGAAATGCAATAACCAAACAACACTGGCTAGATTTTACTCAGAATTTCTATTACTGTACCAAACCACTTATCAGTTTTCCTCAATTCCTTGTGGACACCATCAAGAAGGCACATGAGAAGGTAACTTTAGGGGATGGATCTATATGCACACACTGCACGGCGCAGTCACATACAATAATCATACTCCGCCCAGCGTGGTCAAAGGATCAATATCATAATTCGCCCAGCGTGGTCACATGCTCAATCACGGATCCGTCTGGTGTGGTCACAGGCATAACAACACAATCCGCCCAGCGTGGTCATAGGTATCACAACACAATCTACTCGACGTGGTCACAGGCATAATAACACAATCCGTCCGACATGGTCACATGCATCACAACACAATCCGCTCACTATGGTCACAGGCATCATAATATAATCCATCCGACGTGGTCACATGCTACTAGTCCACATCATATCACACAAAAAGCAAGTATACAAGAATACATGTATACGATCAATAATATGAGATTTTAATCTCCTCAAATGATATAAATGACATGCTAAGGTGTATGCATGTGTAATGTGTACTATCATAGCTCAAATAAATAATTTTATCATGAAAATAATTATTATCAAGTTCAATCAGACACTAGCCTCTATTTAACCTCAAATATGGATCAAATAAAACAGGTCTACAAATATGAGAAATATCACAACATAAAGCTTAACAATCAATTCAAGCCATAACATAGCTTATGGACTACCCCGAGCATGAATAAATACCCCGGTGCTCGTGCATGGGCTCAACCCCACATATATGCGACACCCGTAGCACATAGCTATAACAAATAATTCAGGCAACTAGTGCCTCAACAAAATTTAGGTAAGATACTTGCCTCAAGCAAGCCAAATCAGTACTCTAAGAAGCCCTTCGCACGTCAATCAACCTCCGGACGGCTTGAATCTAGCCAAAATAACTTAATCAATAATAGCAATAGGAACCGATTTCAATTGATAAAGCTAAAATATTTCACCAAAATCGAAAATTAAACCCCGGGCCTGCACCTCGAAGCCCGACCAAACTCATAAATTTCGAACACCTATTCCAATACAAGTTCAAGTACATCCGTTTCATCCAATTCTAGCCACAAATCAATCCTCAAATCATCAAATCTCACTCTTCAATAACATAGTCCAAAAATATCCAAATCACATCTTATATTCTTATAAATTAGGTGCGAAAACAATGGGTAATCAATATCTAACACCAAAACTATGTAAGGATCACTTTCCTATTCAATTGTGATGAAAAGCACTCTAAATATTGCCCTAGACCGAAATCCACAATCCCAAAAATGAGAAAAACACACAAACCCTTCGATTATAAAACTTGTCCAGCAATTGCACCTGCAGTCATTTAACTGCATATGCGATACCGCTTCTGCGAAACAAGGGCCGCATCTGTGAACCCATCCAAATGCCTGACTGTCCGCTTTCGCGGTCATCCTTCCGCACCTGTGCTCTCGCTCCTGCGAAAATACTTCCGCATCTATGGTCCCTACTTCTTCGGCTAAATTCCGTTTCTACATACCCCTCCTCACAGAAGTGTATCCGCTTGCGAACTTCCTCTAGCTAGGCTAACCCCGTACCTGCACAACATAGGCCGCACCTACGGCCAATCCTAGCACAGGTGCGAAAACACCAGAAGCCAAAAGCTTCAGCAAGGCTATAAGTCCAACAGGATCTACCATTCATCTGAAACACACCCAGCCCCCCCCCCCAGCACCCCATACAAACATACCAAATAGTCCCAAAACACAACATGAACCGACTCAAGGCCTCAAATCACAACAAACAACATCAAAACTACGAGTTGCATCCCAATTCAAACCTAAGGGAACTAATGAACTTTCAAAATCCAAAACTTACACCGAAGAAGCCTAAACAACCCCGAATGACCTCAAATTTTGCATGCAACTCCCACGTGTCACAACTGACCTATTCCAACTCCTGAAACCAAAATCCAAAACCCGATATCAATAAAGTAAACTCCCGGTCAAACGTCTGAACCTTCCAAACCTTTAACTTTCCAACTTTCACCAAAAAGCACCAAAACAACCAACGGACCTCCAAATCCAAATCTAGACATACGCCTCAATCCAAAATCTCCATACAGAGCAATTGGAACCATCAAAACTTCATTCTAGAGTCGTCTACACAAAACCCAAACTCCGGTCAACTCTTTCAACTTAAGCTTCCAACTTTGAGACTAAGTGTCCCAATGCACTATGAAACTTCCCGAAACCAAACCAACCATGCCGACAAGACACGAAACCTCAAATACACTTAAGTAAAGCATCAAATAAGGGAAAAGAGCCTCAAGTGCTCAAAACGATCGGCCAGGTCGTTATATGCTCCCCCTCTTAAAAACATTCGTACTCGAACAGGTCTAGAACCATACTTGGAGTCTTAGAAAGGTGAGGATATCTGCTCCGCATATCTTGCTCGGTCTCCCAAGTAGCTCTTCCACTTGTTGACCTCTCCAATGCACCTTCATTGACGCTATATTCTTCGATCTCAACTTTTAAACCTGCCGATCCAGAATGGCCATAGGATCCGCATCATAAGTCAAATCCCTATCCAACTGTACCGTGCTGAAGTCCAAAACATGTGACAGATCACCATAATACTTCCGTAGCATCGATGCATGAAATACTGGGTGAACCCCCGGTAGACTATGTGGAATTGCAAATTTGTAGGCCACCTTCTCTACTCTCTCAAGCACCTCAAAGGGACCGATATACCTAGGTTCAACTTGACCTTCTTCCCGAGCCTCACCACACCCTTTATGGGTGAAACTTTGACTCCTCACCCACCATTAATGCAACATCACGAGCCTTCCTGTCAGCATAACTTTTATGCCTAGACTATGTTGTACGAAGTCGCCCCTGTATCAACTTCACCTTTTCCAAAGCATCATGGACCAAGTCAGTGCACAACAACCTAGCCTCCTCAGGATCAAACAAATCAAACAGAGAACGACATATAAGACCTCATAAAGAGCCATCTGGATACTCGAGTGATAAATGTTGTTGTTGGAGAACTCTGCTAACAAAAGAAACTGAACCCATGAACCTCTAAAGTCAATGATATAGGAATGTAACATGTCCTTCAAGATCTGAATAGGCGCTCGGACTGGCTGTCTGTATGGGGATGAAATGATGTACTTAGCTCTACCTGCCTTCCCAACTCTCGTTGCACCGCTCTCCAAAAATGTGATGTGAACTGAGTGTCCCAATTCGATATAATAGAGTTGGGTTCACCATGAAGGCGAACAATCTCACGAATGTAAATCCAAGACAGCTACTATGAAGAGTAGGTAGTCATGACTGGAATGAAGTGTGCAGACTTGATCAGCATGTCCATAATAACCCACAGTGGATCGAATCTCCTCAACGTCCCTGGAAGCCCAACTATGAAATCCATGGAATTACGCTCCCACTTCCACTCATCAAGCCTCTAAAGCAAACCACCGGGTCGTTGATGCTCGTTCTTCACCAATTGACACTTCAAACACCAAGCAACATACCCAACAATGTATTTCTTCATCCTCTACAGCCAATAGTGCTGCTTCAAATCATGGTACAATTTCGCGGCCCTGGATGAATGAGAACAGCAAACTATGGGCCTCCTCAAGTATCAAATCTCACAACCCATCCACATTTGGAACACAGATCCAACCCTGTATCCTCAATACACCATCATCTTCAATAGTAACCTCCTTTGCATCATCATGCTGCATTGTGTCCTTTAGGAAAAGCATGTGGGGATCATCACACTAATATACCTTGATACACTCGGACAAAAAATATCGTGCAACCACACAAGCAAGAACCCAGCTAGGCTCCGAAATATCCAACCTCAAGAACCGATTGGCCAAAGCCTATACATCCAATGCTGACGGTCTCTCCTCAACTGGAATGTAAGAAAGACTCCCCATGCTCTTAGCCTTCCTACTCAAAGAATTGGCCACCACATTGGCCTTTCCCGGATGATAAAGAATGGTGATATCATAGTCCTTTAGCAACTTTAACCACCTCCGCTGCCTCAAGTTCAGATCTTTCTACTTGAATAAGTGCTGGAAACTCTGGTGATCTGTGAACACTTCACAAGACACATCGTAAAGATAATGCCTACAAATATCTAACGTGTGAACAATGACTGCCAACTCCAAATCATGTACAAGGTAGTTCTTCTCATGGAGATTCAGCTGATGCAAAGCATAAGCAATAACTCTACCATCCTGCATCAACACACCCAATGCCAATTTGGTGAAGTATCATAATAGACTGTGTAAGAACCCATTCCCGAAGGTAATACTAGAATTGGAGCTATAGTCAAAGCAGTCTTGAGCTTCTGAAAGCTCTCCTCACACTGCTGCTCATGATCCTCCTGGCTGCATGAATAAACCATTAAATCGTCAATGAAAACTATGACGAAGGAATCAAGATATGGTAGAACACGCTGTTCATCAAGTGCATGAAAGTTGCTGGGGCATTGGTCAGCCGAAAAGACATTACCAAAAACTCATAGTGACAATAGCGGGTCCTGAAAGTCGTCTTTAGAATGTCTGAAGTCCGAATCTTCAACTGATGGTACCCTGACCTCAAATCCATTCTTCGAGAATACTCTAGCACCCTGAAGCTGATCAAATAAGTCATTAATGTGTGGTAGCGGGTACTTGTTCTTGATTGTAACCTTATTCAACTGCTTGTAGTCAATGCACATCCTCATAATACCATCCTTCTTTTTCACAAATAGAACCGATGCATCCAAAGGCGACACACTAGGCATGATGAAGCCCTTATCAAGTAGCTCTTGCAATTGTTCCTTCAACTCCTTCAACTCTATAGGTGCCATGTGGTACGGTGAAACAGAGATGGGCTGAGTGCCTCGTACCAAGTCAATACCTAAATAAATATCCCTGTCTAGTCGTATGCACGGCAGGTCTGCAAGAAATATATCTGAAAAGTCCCTCACTACTGGAACTGACTCAATGGTATGAGTATCAGCACTAATATCCCTCACAAAGGCCAAATACGTCGGACACCCCTTCTCAACCATCCGTTGAGCCTTCAAACATGAAATCACTCTACTAGGAACATGATCCAGGGAACCTCTCCACTCCAACCTTGGCTACCCCGACATAGCTAATGTCACGATCTCAGCGTGGCAATCCAGAATAGCATGATATGGTGACATCCAATCATGCCAAAAGATCACGTCCAAATCTACCATGGTGAGCAATAAGAGATCAAATCTTGTCTCATAATCTCTAATGGTCACCACATATGACCGATATACACAGTCTAACACAATGGAATCACCCACCTATATAGATACATGAACATGTATCATTAAAGAATCACGAGGCATATCCAAATAACGAGCAAAGTATGATGACACATATGAATAAGTGCAACCAGAGTCAAATAACACTGAAGTATCCCTGTGGCACACTAAAAAAATACTTGTGGTCATGGCGTTGGAAACGACTGCATCTGGCCTGGCTGGAAATGCATAGCAACGGGCCTGACCACCACCTGATCGACTCACCCATCTAGGGCGACCTCGAACTGCCTGAGTCCCACTCATAGCTGGTTGTGCGGGTGGTGCAGTTGCTGGTTCTGAAATCATAGGTTGTGAGCTCTACTTTAGAACCTTGCCAAGAAGTCTGGGGCAATCCTTCTTGAGATGACTCAAGTCCCCACACTCCCCACCTCGGAGGACCCTGATAACCCGAGTAACTACCTGTAGAACCTTGACCAGATGGAGCAAGTAGGAACTCTATTCCAGAAACACACTAAATGGCGACTGTACTGGGCGAGCACTGTAATAACTATATCTAACTGAGGAACCACGTGGAATTTGGCGAGCTGCCTCAGCAGGCCTAAAAGGACGACTTCTGTTGTAATGTGATTGGCCTCCAAAAGAGGCACTGCTAAAACCACCTGAACCACGTGGCATCCTGGCCTCCAAATGAGGCACTTCTCCTCGCGCTCAAGCTTGTAAGTCTGCTCCAAGCATCTAGCAATCTCAACCACCTGCGCAAACCTGGCGTCCGTCTCGACCTCTCGAGCCAAACTGTAATGTAAACCATAGTGGAAGCCATCAATGAACCTCCCGATCTTCTCTATCTCAGTGGGAACCAACCATATAGCATGATGCACTAGATCTGTAAATCTTATCTCATACCATGTCATAATAACATCCCCCTAGCATAGTTGCTCAAACTCCCTACGCAACTCCTCTCTACAAGTCTGTTGGACAAACTTCTTTAAAAAAGAACTAAGAACTCATGCCACGCAAGTGACGCTGTGCCGGCTGTCCTGCCAGACTCATAGGTCTGCCACCATCTGTAAGCTGCCCTATCAGCTGAAAAGTAGTGAAAGCAGCCCTACTGATATCCATAATACCCGTTGTGCGAAGAATCCGGTGACACATATCTAGAAAATCCTGAGCATCCTCTAACTCTCCTCCACTAAACTTAGGCGGATCAAGCTCCCTAAGCCGCTCCAACCTCTTCTACTTCTCATTAGTCATATGTGGACCAACCTCGGCCCGAGTAGCTAAAACTAGCTGAACTGGTGACACCTCTGGTGTCTAACGACCGTTAGCTAGCTGCTCCAGAGGTACGGGCGGCAGGAGTCTGGGCTCCTTCCTTAGACTGTGAGGTAGCTGGTGCAACTGATATAGTAACTGCTTGAGCCAGACTCGTACATACACTCAAGATCTGAGACAAAGCCTCCGAAAGACTAGGTATAATCATAGGTACTGTCGGTGTCTGAGCTGGTCCCACTGGCTCAACAGTATCAGAAACCTACTCCTCCGCTGGAGCGACTGATGGCTCACAGGTGCTGTTCTCGCTGTAGTGCAAGCCCCACCTTGGCCATGGTCTCTCGCGGTCCTAACTGGTGGTACTGGTGCCCGTCCACCTAATCTGGTTGCACGTGTCCTCGCCATCTGTGAGAGAATAGAAGAGTAAGATTTCAAACTTTGAATTAATAAATTTGCACGATAAGAATGTAAGCAAGTGAAGCTTTTCCTAACAGTTCGGTCGCCTCTCAAAGATAAGTACAGACGTCTCCGTACCGATTCGCAAGACTCTGCTAAACTTACTCATGACCCGTACAACTTATCAACCTAGGTTGTGATACCAACTTGTCACGACCCAAAAACCCAACCAATCGTGATGGAGCCTAACACACTTACTAGGCAAGCCAGACATAACAATAATGAACCATAATAGCATAAATTACATAATTAATATAAGTCTAAACCTTAATATAGCAAAATAACGCCAATATATGATAAATCCCCCGGAACTGGTAAATACAGAGTCATGAGATCTAAAACGAAAAATACAAGTCTGAAAGCTAAATAATAATACTGTCTGAAATAAGGACAACAGTACAACTCAGCTCTACCTCGTCTTTGGATGATCAATTGAGCGATAAACCTCGGCTAGTGATGACTAGTTCCGACACTTGGATCTGCACAATTAAGTGCATAGTGTAGTATGAGTACAATCGACCCCATGTACTCAACAAGTATCATAACTAACATCGGCGAGATAAAAGATTCAAGAATTATAAATGATGCTCGCTATAAATTGTATAGTTCATAAATTTAACAAGTACCAAACAATAACATTATGAAGTCATAAAGAATAGAAAGAACAAATCTTGGTGTACACAATTTCACAAGTACTCTACTCGGTCAATAATCTAACATATAAAGATGATATAAAAGTAAAGGTAAATAACCAAGGAAATTGAAGTAAAGATTAAATGCAATAACCAAACAACATTGGCCAGATTTTCCTCAAAATTTACATAACCGTACCCAAACCATTGATCAGTTATCCTCAATTTCGCATGTACACCATCAAGAAGGCACATGAGAGGTTGACCCTAAAGGGATGAATTCATATCTACACGTTGTATGGCGTAGTCACGTGCAATAATCATACATCGCTCGGCGTGGTCACATGCTCAATATCATAATTCGCCCTACATGGTCACATGCATAATAATACAATTCGTCTTGTTTGGCCACAGGAATCACAACACAATCCGCCCAGCATGGTCACATGCATCACAACACAATCTGCACGATATGGTCACAGGCTACCAATCCAAATCATATCACACAAAAAGCAAGTACACAGGAACGCATCTATGATCAATGAATATCATATTTCATACTCCTGGAATGGTATAAATGACATGCTAAGGTGTATGCAGGTGCAAAGTATGTTATCATAGCTCAAATCAGCAATTTCATCACAAAAATAGTAATTATTAAGTTCAATCGGGAGACTATCCTCTAAGTAACCCCAAACATGGATCAAATATTTCAAAACAGGTTACAAATATGAGAAACATCACAATATAAAGCTTAACAATCAATTCAAGGCATAACATAATCTACGCACTACCCCGAGCATAGATAAATACCCCGGTGCTCGCACATGAGCTCAACCCCATACATATGCGCCACCCAGAGCACCTAGTTATCAAAAATAACTCAGGCAACTAGTCCCTCAACCAAGTTTAGGTAAGATACTTACCTCAAGCAAGCTAAATTAGTTCTTTAAGAAGCCCTTCCCACGTCAATCAACCTCCGGACGGCTCAAATTTAGCTAAAATTAGATAATATAATCAATAATAGTCATAGGAACTGATTCCAATTGATAAAACTAAGATCTTTAACAAAAATCAAAAAGTCAACTCCGGGTTCGCACCTCGAAACCCGACCAAACTCACAAATTTTGAACATCCATTATGATACGAGTTCAAATATATGTGTTTTATCCAATTCCAAGCACAAATCGACCCTCAAATCATCAAATCTCACTCTCCAAGCACATATTCCAAAAATATCCAAATCCCACCTTAAATTCCTATAATTAGGTGCAAAAATAAATGGGTAATCAATATCTGACACCAAAAGTAAGTAAGGATCACTTACCTCTTCAACTGTGATGAAAAGAACTCCAAAACAATTGCCCTAGACCGAGCTCCACAATCCAAAAAATGAGCAAAACACTCAAACCCTTCGATTATAAAACATTTCCAGCAATCTCGCACTTATGGTCATGTAACCGCTTTTCCGGAACAAGAAACACATCTGCAAACCCATCCAAATGCCCGAACATCCGCTTCTGTGGTCATCCTTCTATACCGTGCTCCCACTCCTGCGGAAATACTTTCGGATCTACGGTCCCTGCTCCCTCAGCCAAATTCCGCTTCTGCAGACCCCTCATCGCAGAAGCGCATCCGCTTCTATGTAATCTTGTGCGCATCTGCTAACTTCCCCCCGCCAGGCCAACCCCGCACCTGCGCAACAAAGGCCGCACCTGTGGCCAATCCCACTGTAGATGTGAAAAACATCAGAAGCCAAATGCTTCAGCAAGGCAACAAGTCCAAACATGATCCGTCATTCATCTGAAACACACTTGGGCCCCCGAGACCCCGTCTAAACATATCAACTAGTCTCAAAACATAAAACGAACCTACTTGAGGACTCAATCATACCAAATAACATCAAAACTACGAGCCGCATCCCAATTCAAACCTAAGAGAACTAATCAACTTTCCAAATCCAAACCTTACACCGAATAAGCCTAAACAACTCCGAATGACCTCAAATTTTTCATGCAAGTCTCAAGTGACACAGTAGACCTATTCCAACTCCCAGAACTAAAATTCGAACTGGATATCAACAAAGTCAACTCTCGGTCAAATCTCTCAACCTTCCAAGCTTCAACTTTTCAACGTTTGCCAAAAAGCATCAAATCAACCTACGGACTTACAAATCCAAATCCGGACATACACCTAAGTCCAAAATCACCATACAGAGCTATTGGAAATATCAAAACTCAATTACGGAATTATCTATATAAAAGACAAATTCCGGCCAACTCTTTCAACTTAAGCTTCCAACATTGGGACCAAGTGTCCTAATTCATTATGGAACTTCTCTGAAACCAAACCAACCACCCCGGCAAGACGCGAAACCTCAAATACATATAAGTAAAGCATCAGATAGGGAAAACGATGCTCGCGTACTCAAAACGACCGGCCGGATCATTACAATGAAGAAAGTTAAAGTTATATACATTATATTGTTAGTGTAATTAATTTTAACATAATCAATTCATCTTTATCTGTTATAACAGATAATCTGTTTCGTTTTTAATATTACAAAACCTACACTTTAAGGAAACTTATCTGTAAATATCAGTGAGTGACCTGACAGTATAAAATTCTTTTTGCATTAACAATGTATATAACTTAATAGTAATAGAAAGGATGGGTTTTCTAGTGGGGTCTGTTT
>MCJB01038050.1:22420-67186 GCA_002018475.1 Nicotiana obtusifolia
GGGGGGGGGGGGGAGGGGTTGAGCTCGACATAAAATGGTTCCTTAACGGGTAACAATAAACACCCAATATGATATCTTCTGAATATCACAAAAGCACTGATTCTTCTTTAAAGAAATGGTAAAAAAATTTCGTACATACATGGAAAGAGTTAACTAATCGTCAACTCAACGCTTATATTGGACTCGCACACAGCCTAGCTTTTAATTAGCCATTTACAAAAGCACGATTATGTGTTTCCAACGTGAGGGGTTCTAATTTAAAGGAGTTGATGCTTTCTCCCAAGATTTAGGATAACATCTCTAAGTGCTAATAAAAGTACAAGTCTAGATAAAAAGATATGAATATATTATACTCGAAATAAGTAAAAGATGGTCATGAAAGTGATAACTGAGGCATCAAAGTAAAAGGTTTTCCAACTAACACACACTTTAATAGGGGCAGGTATCAATTCACTTTAGTGTGGTTATGGTGCTTATGCAACAATAGTCATTATCAATAGATTTCTTGAGGTCAACTTTGATATGTGCTAAAAAGATACTTTCTTTTCTAAATTTTGTGCTCAGCTACATACTGTCATATAAAATGATATTGCAGAATAATAATTAACTTAACTATGTTTATTAGGGCTGATATGTGCCGTAGAGCACGGCAAGTTTTGCAGCTCCTTTACCAACTATATTGCTTTAAATTCTCAGAAAATTTAGAATGTAAAAGTACTCTTCCATTAGTTGTTTAATTAAGTTACTTCACGAGACTAGTAGAGGGAAGGGTCGTGGAGCTAAGAATTCTAATAAGGGGAATTAATGAGTACCTAGTACCTACCACAATTGCGATTTAAACCAAATTTAAGTTACTTCTCGGGACTAATAAAGTACTCTTACCTAGTTTTGACACGATCCAGTGATATAAGATTTCTGAGCAAAAAGGTGCTTTTGATATAAAACCAGAGAGGGAGAATTGAAACTTTTAAAGGTGCTCTTGGTAAATTTTTGACAAACAAGAGAAAATTGAATTAAAAAATATGTAAAGTGTTTTTTGAAGACAAAATTACGCCCGTACTTTTGCTTCTAACCTGGATTGGCCTGTGTTGTACATAATTTGAAAATATCTTTTCATCCTTTAGCCCACGTTACTATTTCCACTTCTTTAAGTAAGAGAATTTGATTAGTGATTGATGAACACTGCAGTAACAAAGGCAAAAAGCATTCTAATTAGTGATTGATGAGACATCGGTAATCAAACAAGTTTAGTTTTCTTCTTTTGACAAGAAGAGATAGCTAACCAACTTTTTGATTCACGATCCACTCTACAGAGCATTTTAAAGTATAATCTTATGAGAGTTTTATAGCAAAACATAGGCATAGCCAAACTAAGCATTTTAAGAAAACAAAAAATAATTATGGTGGTCGAATTTGATCTAACTTTTTGTATTGTGGAGATTTGTTTGGCATGCAGATCATCCTAGAATTTATGATCCAGTTGGTGATGTTTTTAAACTATTTTGGAAATTGGATTTTAAATATTTGGATAGGGTGATGTTCTTATCGATTGAAAACAACAGGAAAAGTTCAAAATCTTAAATTTGCAGTGTTTGGAGTAGGATTGAGCTAGGTTTGCGTTAAATTTCATAAGTGGCTCTCTCTATATATATATATAGAGAGAGAGAGCCATAGATAGATAGGTGTATAAACATTTTTTATACACTAATATACATAATGTATATGTCTTGTATAAAAACTATAACATTGTATAAAAGTGTATACGCGTCTCTAGACAAACTTTTTTTATGATTTTCATTGCGATTCTTGTTTAAACCAATCCAAATCTCCATTAAATGATTTAAAATTTTGTAAACAACCTCCAGACAATTTTTAACAAGCATAAACAATACCCATTTCTAATTTCTCACAAATTATATTCGAAATTTAGATCCACTTATTTAAGCTTGTTCAACAATGGTGGACTGCCTTAAAAATTTAATTTTTAACACCAAAATAAATTTGGTTTGTTGAAATAGTATTTGAGTCACAGTTATTGATTTCGAAATTGGGTTAGAAGCTTGAGGTTTCTTTAAGAAAAACTAATTGAGGATTTTGAGGACCTATTTGGAGTTGAATGTTAAATCTTCGCCCATTATTTTTAGATTATATGATTGCAACGTATATCTATGAATTGTACTTATGTTTAATTCTTTCTTTTTTAAATGAACAAGTTGTTATCTATCTGATTTAAATGATAAAGAATCCAAAAAGAAGAAGAAAAATTAAATGGATTGACTTTATTATCAACAGAAACACGATTATTAGAAAGAATTAATATGAAGATTATTAATAACTTTTGTTCCAAAAAAATAAGGAAAATAAGTTTCATTTTCATAGATATCGGAGAAGGGCCAAATATGTCCCTGAACTATTGAAAATAGAGCAATTATGCCCTCGTTTGTATTTGGGTTAAAATTGCCCTTGCCGTTAATAAAATAGTTCACCGTTGCCCTTTCCCACTAACAGACTCCACGTCACATATAAACTCATATAAAATAATACTTTTTTGCTGAATTGGAAATCCAAGTTGGGAAAAATAAGTCTTTTTTAAAAAAAAAAATAGAAAAAGGAAAAAGAAAAAGAAATATCTTGCCATATCTTTTTTCATTGGATCAAATTCGTGTGATTTGACTTTATATTCTTTGAACTCCTAGCATGTAAGATAACCAAACAATACCCCGTTAGAGGGATTCGAATCCAGATCTGCTCAAAGGATACAATGCCATTGTTCATCATTGATGTATCCGTAATAAGGTGACCTATTACATTGTGTTATTAATTCTTAATGCAAAATCTTATTATTAGAGTGCCAAGTAAATAAATGGTGAAAAATTTCCCGTTTCGTCTACCTCTTTTAATTTGCAGCTGCATATCAATACATCCATAAGTTACTATCACAAATTCTTCTTTTACATTTCTCTGAACTTGCTCCGGTGTTGCAAAATGTTCATAAAGGCAATTTGTTAAACTTATCATCGTATGCAGCTAACTTGATGTTCAATTTAGAAGGAAGGAACTCCTTAAGCTCACAAAAGCTTTTGTTTCAATTTAGAATAGTACTGCTCGAGTCCTGACAATTTATGCTTAAAAAGATAACTTCTAATTTTGCTGAATGTGATTAGTTTTGAGAACTCTAAAATACACAATTTCTGCTCGAGAGCTTATCGGCAATGGTGTTCGCCATAACATTCCACAAGTTATTAGCAGATTGGTTGAATCCAAAGACTTCCCTATGAACTTTTTTGAATCCAGATCAAATGCTTCTTGGATTGACCCATCAAAAAAATCAACCACGACCGAAGTCTTGTAAGTGTTTTTGTTGGTGTTGGGTCATAATTCATATAGTAACGGAGTTAGAGGTAAAGAATCTTGATAGAATTATTATTGTTCGGCATACGACAGAAATGCAACATTAAAATGAGATGTATTCGTGGAGATGAAGAAAAATGGACTATTTACTAAAAGGAAGTACTCATTTAACAGATGAATGGATGGGTCGTGGAAAACTGAAATTTTTGTTCATGGTTAATATAGATTGGGGAAGACATACGCTATTTTTACAGAGCAAACTTTTTTCCAACAAGAATTTTCAATTCAGCTAAAAATATGTTATTTTATGTAAGTTTATATGGTGTGGACTGTGGAGTCTGTTGGTGGGGAGGGGCAAAAGTGAACCACTTTAACTCATAAATATTTTTGGCTTTAGACCACTTCTGCAATTGAGCCGCCTCAGTTGAAACTTACAAAATTTATTAAAGTTGTCACCAATAAAATATAATTAATAGATTAATTTTTTATTATTAAAAGACAATAAAGACAATACATACATATTTGAGCAAGACTATTATAGGAAAGCAATTATTCGGAGGATGTACCTTTATAATTGATGTTACCGCTATAAATAAACATTTATTATATAAAGGTAAAATATAACATAAAAATCTAATTCAAAAAAGACTTTCTATGATACTAAAATACTAATTACAGAGTGTTTTGTCATAAAGAAATCTGACAATTAGAGATGCTTTGAGAAAGATCCCCACGCATTAAGATTGATATTTGTGATTCATAACTCATTAACTAATTGGAAACGCAAAATAAAATTTGTTAACGTGAATGTATTTCAATTACTAAATTCTGATTAATTAACCTTAGTGTCATTTGCAAAAATATGTCGGTTTCGCACTGACCTTTATATTTTGGGGATTTTTACGTTGTAGAGCACTAATTAAGAATTTATTTAATAAATAACAATGCTTTTGATTTATTTTAAAAATAGCAAATTTAATAACAATTGTAGCACAAGATGCTCACGTGCAATAGTTATTAGGTTTAGAACTAATAAATACTAACCCTCAAATTAAGGGGATGACTTTAAATTCTTATCAATTTATTCCCTATCCTCTTTCACGATAACTCTATCATTTTTAGTATTTAGATTTATTAACATAAATAAATCTGTATTTTTTCTAAATAAACTGCACAAATAAAAATGAATATACATTATTTCATTTACATTTTTATATACATTATACACAATAATAATATTATACTCTATGAAATTATACAACTATCATGTACTCTGAATATACAATATTTTATAAAATAAATATATGATACATTTTGAGATATAAAATTTAAAATACTCCGAATATATATCGTGTATACTCATGCCATTGATAAAATAATTATATATATTTATATTCAAATATCATAATATTGTATAATAATATTTAAATATACTTCATAATATACTTATTAAATAATTATTTATTATACCAGTTATATATAACATATATAATAGGAGTGGTTATTTATTAGTTATTTATCCAAGTATGCATTATTATCCAAACATTCCCGTTTATCAATAGAAAAGTCATTTATACAAATGATAAAATGTGTATAACCATCATAATAGGTAGAGAGGGAAAGTACCAATAAAAAATCATCATTTATGAAAAAAATCATTTTAGAAGAAAAAGATAAAAATCATCTGTTGAGTATTAACTTAGCAATAAAAGGCTATTAAATGCTTAAGGAAACATGTGACTTCCTTCCAATTGAATTATGTTATACGTGCAAATATATAAGTGCCAAAAATGTTAATTAAGTAATTATGCTAAGATCCTGTAAAAGTATTCAAAATACTGCCCAGCTATGTTTTTTTCCTATATTTTGTCCCTGCTTTTGGAAGTTGTGCGAAAAGGGTCCTTTTAGGTTTAATGAAAAATAGCAGGACTAAAATACCCTTCGTGTCATGACCCAATTCGCGCAATAGGTCATGATGTCGCCCAGCGTCGCCATTAGGTAAACCAGCGGTGAATTACCAACTTAATTAATCATTTTATTACTTTGAAATCATAAAATTTTATTAAATAAAGAAATTAATGCATTAAAAATCATGGATATATACAATATCAGTGAGATGTAAAATAAAAGGGTGACAATATTATGCAAAACCATAAATATTAACTGAAATGTTCTAAAATCCGGTGTCACAAATGCATAAGCATCTACTAGGAAATACAATACTAATACAACATCTATCCGAAATGTGAAATACATAGGATAACATAAATGAATATGAAGCACACATCGTGTGCTGCGGATCGTAACATGGGATGCAACTCATCGTAAAGTCCCCGCAATAGTTGCGCTTTGCAGCCAAATGGCCACCAGAAACATGTACCTGCACAATAAGTGCAGAAGTGTAGCATGAGCACATAAATCAACTTGCACCCAGTATGTATCGAGCCTAATCCCAAGAAGTAGTGACGATGGTTCGACATCGACACTTGTTAGTGGTCCAATGAATCAAGTACAGTAAAAAGTAGACAGACACGAAGTATGGTAAGTAAACAGTGGAAACAGATATAGGTAGATAATACGATCCTCAACTGAACAGTAAACACAAAGTCCTCGTATATCGGATAGTTCCTCGAATGGAGTACATAATGGTCAACACCATGTAAAAAGGTCACATCTCAAGTCAGGAAAACTCATGGGTATACTGAATTCTTATCAAACACTTCACACGATTATGCCGAGGCAAGCGGCCTGATCCCATAAGAGTGTTTCATAGAACTACCGACGCGAACTGTTATCTCACAAGAGTGTGTTTCAATATCCTGCCGAGGCGAATGGCCCATCCCCATGAGAGTTTATTGCAATAATCCTGCCGAAGACAACGACCCAATCCCATAAAAGTGTATTACATTAATCCTGCCGAGGCGAACAACCCGATCACATAAGAGTACTGCTGAGGCGTTCGGCCCAATTCTATTAGAATATGGAACTTTAACGGGTCCTTGACCCTACTCATGAATATAGTTATGAATTTCAAGAAAACTTCCGATGAATTCGCACAACGTGAGAGAAATCCGTAAGGGCAGTATAATTTTCACGGCTAATCAAGTAGCTCGTCAAGTATCTAAAATAGCAAGTCCATTACTCTATGCGAGTCTAGTCTCATGTTTTAATGTGAATTAAAATATTTAAATAGGCAAGAGTAACTCAAATAGTACAATTAAAAAATGGTGTGAGTCTAAGTCTACCCAGACATGATCGGGAAATTCTAGCATAGGCACGGACACTTGTCACCTCATACGTGCGTAGCTTCCAAAACACGTAGCACATAAGAAATATAACACCTACGGGATAAATTTCCCCTTACAAGGTTAGACAGGAGACTTACCTTGCTCAGAAGTTTGATAACCGGCTCCAACGCCTCTCTAACACCCCAAACCGATGCCCATTGATCCGAAACTAGTCAAAGTACATGCAAACCAATAAAAATATGCTCCAATACTCATAATTTAATAATTTATAATAATTTCCAACTTTGCTCGAAAAGTCAACCCCCCTCTAGGGCCCACGTGCCTGGATTTCGAAAAATTTCGAAGATAAACATTACCCATAATACCACGAACTAAAATATGTAATTTATTTCTAATTCCATACCAATTTGGTGGTAAAAATTCAAAAATACTAGTTCTAGGTTTTACTTCAAAATCTCACAATTTTCACCAATATTCATGTTCAAATTCATTTAAAATTCATGTATTTAATTAACAATGTATAGAAACCACTTACCTTATGATGGATGATGAAAAATCTCCTTCAAGATCGCCTCAAAATCGCCTCCAATGGAGGAAATGAGATAAAAATGAACCCAAGCCCGATTTGCATTCTCATACACTGCCCAGGCATTGCCCTTCATGATCGCAAAGCAAAACATAGCTGAAGACCCAAAAGGACCTACGTGATCGCGACGTCACGCGATCGCAACCTTCATCACGCGATCGCGATACACAACCAGCCTCACCAACGCGAACGCAGGACCCCTTCACGTTCGCGAAGACTAAGTCTTCTAGTCCAGCTCCAACCCTTTGCGAAATCGCATAACCAAATGCGAACGCAATGACCTAGTCCAGGAACGTAAGCGATTGCGTGTCCTCTCCCGCGAATGCAAACTACAACAGGCCCCCAGATCCAAGTTACTCATTTTGATCGCATCTTCCCATCCGCAATCGCGATTCAGATTAAGGACACTAGAAACCAGTAGTGATAAAACAAGGAGAATTTGTTCGAAATCATCTCGTAACACACCTGAGCGGGACCTCGTCCAGTCATACCAACAAGTCCCAATATCTTATCCAGATTTATCCAAAGGCTCGAACACCACGAATCGATGATCAAAACCTTCTCTTAACGTTCAAACATTCAAACTTCGCTGAACGTGTCCGAATCATCCTTAAACATCCCGTAATGATGCCAAATTTTACATACAAGTCACAAATCCAATACGAACCTGTTCCAAAGCTCGGAATCTCAAACGAACATCGATAATAGCAATGTCCACTTCAACTCAAACATAGAAAATTCTAAAACCTTCAACATGCCAACTTTCAACAATAAACGTCGAAACTCTCTGGACCATCCGATTCTCAACCCGAATATACGCCCAAGTCAAGAATCATCATACAAACCTATTGAAACCCTTAAATCCGATTCCGAGGTCGTTTACTTAAAAGTCAAATCTTGGTTAATTCTTCCAACTTAAAGCTTCTGAATTGAGAATTTTCCTTCCGAATCAATTCCAAACTTCCCGAAATTTAATTCTGACTTCATATAAAAGTCTTTATACATAAAGTGAAGATACTCAAGGCCTCAAACCGCGAATGACACGCTAGAACTCAAAATGACCGGTCCGGTCATTACATTTTCTCCCACTTAAACATATGCTCGTCCTCGAACGTGCCAAGAACCGTTCCGGAGTTATAAAATATCACTGTTTAACACCTCATGCACCTACCCGTTCCACCACAACCCATATGAGCACTTTAGCTCAAGCCAGACTGTAGATCCTTCTAGCTACCTTAGCCCTTAAGCCTTAGAAAAAATTCCAACATCCGATGTTCTTTACCAGGTCTGATTCTAACATACTAACACCACATCAATCTCTACATGCTGCACCAAAACATGATCATGCACCCATGCTGAAATCACTCCATGCACCACATAAGTTGTATGACCATAATAACATCCTCCAACCACAATAGCTGCAATTTCACAAACCCAATGCCCGTAATATACCTCATAACACATATAAGCCCTATTCCAACCCTCGCAATACTGCCATGACAAAAGAAATGTGTAGAAACTCATAACCACTTCCCAAATCAACAACTCATGGAGTCTCTCCCCCTGACAAGAATCATTGCCTCATTCCACTCTGATTAGTGACATTTTTCCCTCTAACATACATTATACAAATCCGATTGCAGTAATTCCAAGTCCAGCAACCTTGTTTCACCCAGTACAAGTTGTACGGGCAATAAGCCACCTTAAACACCGTTTAAACTCTTATACGACACCATCAATGCGCCAACAAGCTACAGTTCGATTACGACTAGTAAGGAAAGATGAACTCTGGTAAAGAACTACCCAGCCTGCATAACATTCAAATCAACTAGACAAATCTTACGAACCTATCTCAAGGGTAAGAAACAAAACACACAAAATAAGTACAAGGAACCGTACTCAACATCTCACTGTTGCGGCATGCAACCCAATCCAAACATCATACCCATGGCGGCATGCCACCCGTTCCATGCATAATCAATCCGCATGGGAATATCCATCCAACCAATGAAATGCTCATACTCACTAGACACACGTATAATAACCACAAACACGCCGAGTGCCTAAATATAAACCTAGGGAGACAGATAGCACTATGTGCTACAAAGCCTAGCACGACTAAGGTGCAATAAACAACCAGCATCTCGAGAGCCATCTCGCTCATATAACACCACAAGCTACACCGAATCATAACACATGTGTGAAAAAACAAGCCGTCTCGCAACCTATATAGCCTAATAGAGTAATACATGGAATACATAACGATGGGAACAACACCCACCACGCTCGAAAACTTATCCATAGACAAATGCTATGTTGTATAAACGTATTCGATATGGTGCAGAATATACCTTCACATTAGGCCTGCCAATGGACCTCAAGCCGATTATAGTCATTCAAAAATAGGTCTATAACCTTCGAAAGATCCCTAATGACCCTATCCATGACATATACGATCTATTGTCCAATCCTGAACAAACTCTCACAATCCGCAACCAAAGAAATAGAACGTCTCTCAAGCGTAAACTCTCACATCAGCGACAGTACCAGAATCTCCATACTTGATATCAACCTTTGTCCCTTAAATGATTGACACACTACACTTATACGATCCTCCCCTGGGAGATACTCCCACAACCTTTCACACCAGGTTCCATAGTCACCAACCATACTATTTCTGTAATGCGAATCAAGAATCCACAAATCAAAACACCATGCCTCTTCCACAGGACACCCTTCTCAATCGACATTAGGATAGCACTAGCATACTACGGGCATTTGAAATTTCTCCCCGGCTCTTTCGAGCTCATGACATTCCTGTTAAAGCTGGATTGCAACCTTGATCCTTCAGTTCCAGTTCCACACCGCTCACTGCACCTATCATGCTATTATGTGAGGGTACAAGAATTTCATCATAAATCCTAAACCACCAGTAGAATAAACACTTCATCGGCTAGAAACCTTTCATGTAACTCATTTCAAAAGAAGAATCGCAACACACAACCAACTTCCCATCATCGTAGAGAACAAAAGCCTTAATTGTGGCCTAAACCACCATAACTCTTTCGGGGCCCATTTACACATAACAAAACCATCAGAATCAAATACCTCCAATTCAGTCAAATTACGGAGACTGCCAAGTTCACAAGTATAGCCATGAAACAGTTGTATAGCCTTATCGCACCAAAGGAACCGATCATCTCTTTAACCATGCTGATCCAAACCACTAGTAACTGACTCAACTTCTTCTGGTTTATTCTTGACGCCTCCGAAGTAATACCTCTTTTCAAGCACATAACGGACCTCAATCGACACTCATCCCGAGTGACCCCAAACCACAAGACCACATCGCCTTAATACCCATAAATCATTTCATACTCTCCTCATGCACTCAATAGTAAATCCAATTAATACACTCGTTCTGAAAGATTTTTTGCAAATCTGAAGCTATTTTCTTCCATCTTTCTAACACCTCACCGCAGATCCCGGCGCTAACATTGAAACACTCCAAGTCCCTTCTATAATCTATTGCAAAACTCAATCCTTAATTACATAACAAACTCAAAAATCCTCAGGCACCGCACTTTAAATCAAGAATCCACTAGAATCATTATTGGGAGTCGCCTGCTCTAATCTAGTCCCGATTATATCACCAAACAACTAGTGCTTCACTAGCACACGAATACTCCAAAGAAGTGACCGCATGAACCCTTTCACTTGTACACCACATCCACAAGAAGTATAAAATCCAAGTCATTCCACAACCTCCATATTCAATAAAGTTAAATGTTTCACACATCCATCAAATTCCTTGCTCGAATTACCCTGATGATTTCTTCCCTTAGTCATAATTAATCCACCAATGTATCGAGAACCAGAAACCACAAAGGCACATAACCACGTGACCCAACCATAGACGGTAGGCTCCCCCACTTAGATTTAAGCCACAATCACATAAATCAAGAGCCCATGATGACTTCTCCTTCTAGCTACCATGATCTCACACCGTTACTCCGCCAAATTTCTCAGAAGCTGTTGTTCATAACGGTCGCACAATCTTCCCCAGGCGACCCCAACATACATCGCAGTACATGCCTCATGTTGGATAAAAAGTAGAGCTCTTCATAGGAACTTCATAAGAAAATCATACACCCTTAACCTGTTCACATGAGATAGCCCACCTGTGTAACCTCATTTCTACATCCTCCAACAAAATGCCATGGTTATAACCATTATGAAATCAGTCAATCTCCCTTGGTCCACACTCATCTGCCAGCAGTAAGAATTTATTCATTCATTAACATCAACCGAAGGTCAAACAATATGCTTAAAACTCAGAGCCATATTGCATCCCAGAACGATAATCAAATATTCACATTTTCCAACATTCCGATCAAGACCCTTCTCGTCACATTCGAACTCCGTAAGTGCAGAAGCCACCTCAGGGATCATTTCCCTCGTGCGATCAACGCTGGAAACTCCAATTCGACTATGAAGTCACTATAGACCATCATCTAAGATAACCACTTCTTAGGTATCATTTCACAACACCCTACCCCAAAGGCAAACTAATGAATACCATCACACCGACGAGCCTAAATGCGTTCAAACAAGGACGACGATACCACATCACAAACAAGAATTCCATGAAGTTCGAAAATATCCAATCTCGCTACTCCATCAACCAAAGCCTGAACATCCATAGTTCAATTGCCTCTCCTCCGCTGGAATTAAATGCTGAATCTATGAACCATGAACTAAGAAATCCTCGTCTCGGGTCATTCACTACCATGACACATAAATAAGCACCCTATCACTCATACCAGCACTGCGCATAATAACGCATGAACATCACAATATACTGCGCATAGCCTCAACACTGTAGGAATCACTAACAATGGGTTGAAATGACAGAACACCCCTTGACAAGGCGATAATAGTTATTCGTCCCTACACGCAGGAAAAGACATCATGTACCACATCTGTAGTATCTCCACAACTCGGTGCCTAATTGAGAACCAAATGCTCGACATCACGTAAGAATAAGTGGGAATGAACTGAAGACATAAGATTCAACGAAATCAAATCGCACAACAAGGAATCAAGAAAAGGAAGTTCTCCTAACAGTCTTGTAGCCTCTCGAAGATAAGTACATATGTCTTCGTACTGATCTGCAAGACTCTACTAGACTTGCTCATGACTCGTGAGACCTAAGTGAACCTAAAGCTGTAATATCAAATTGTCACGATCCAATTCTCGCTATAGGTCATGATGGTGCCCAACGTCGCCATTATACAATCCAACGGTGAACTACAACTTAATTAATCATTTATTACTTTGAAATTATGAAATTTTATTAAATAAAGAAATTAAAGCATTGAAAATCATGGATACATACCATATTAGTAATATATAAATAAAAGGGTGACAATATTAAGCAAAACCATAAACATCTGCTGAAATTTCCCAAAACCCGGTGTCACAAGTGCATGGGCATCTACTAGAAAATAGAATACTAATACAACATCTGTCTAGAATGTCAAATAGATAGGATAACATAAATAA
Organism: Nicotiana obtusifolia; assembly: GCA_002018475.1. Lineage (NCBI taxonomy): Eukaryota > Viridiplantae > Streptophyta > Magnoliopsida > Solanales > Solanaceae > Nicotiana > Nicotiana obtusifolia. The sequence continues at coordinate 35,171 of MCJB01038050.1, forward strand.
ATATGAAGGAGACATCGTGTGCTACTGATCATAATATGGGATGCAGCTCACTGTAAAGTCCTCGCAATAGCTGCGCCTTTGCGCCCAACTGACCACCAAAAATATATACCTGCACAATAAGTGTAGAAGTGTAGCATCAGTACGTAAATTAATGCGTACCCAATAAGTAGAGAGCTTAACCTCAAAAAAGTAGTGACGGGGGTCGGTATCGATACTTATTAGTGGTCCAATGAATCAAGTACAATAAAAAGTAGACATGCATGAAGTATGATAAGTAAACAGTGAAAACATATATAGTAACATAATACAATCCTTAACTGAATAGTAAACACAAAGTCCTCGTATATCAGATAGTACCTCGAACGGAATACATAATGGTCAACACCGGGTAAATTTGTCACATCTCAAGTCAGGAAAACTCATGGGTACACTAACTTCTTATCAAATATTACGCACAATTATGCCGAGGTGAGCGACCCGTTCCCATAAGAGTGTTTCGTAGAACTACCAAGGTGAACAGCCCGATCCCATAAGAGTGTATTTAATATCCTGCTAAAGCAAATGGCCTGATCCCATAAGAGTGTGCTATAGTAATCTTGTCTAGGTGAACGACCCGATCCCATAAGAGTATGATACATGATACTGCCGAGGCGAATGATCCGATCCCATAAGATTAGTGCTGAGGAGTTCAGCTCGATCCTATTAGAATATGAAACTTTAATGAGTCCTTGACCCTACTTACGAAATACACGTGTGAGTTATGAATTTCAAGAAAACTTTTGGCCTCAAACCGTCGAATTACATGCTAGAACTCAAAACGGTAGTTCGGGTCATTACACTCCATGCCCATCCTCTTTGTCGTTGCAGGCTCGTAGCAGATTACCTCTATAACTATTGGAGTTAACTGGTTCAAGAAATTTCTAAGAGGTGAAGCTCATAGATTATGGTTTTATGCAGCTTTTATGTTATTGTAACTTGACTAGTGAACTTAATAGAATTTGGGGGATGAACATTTGAAAGTAATATACAAATTTCTTTTACTGATCTAAAGAAAGAAAATGTAACATCAAATTTATAAATGCAAAAATACACGAAGCCTAATTGGCCATGGAATCAGAAAGACGACATTTCTTTTGGTTTAGTTCCAAGAATGAAGGGTTCTCTTTCACCAAAATTGCTATGATCTGCTAAATTCTACTAGTAAGACTAAATTAATACCATTTCATCGATTCTGAAGTAGTTCCAGCTACAAAAATATTGTATTGTGGAGGTAGAGAAAATATAAATTCTACCAGATTAGCATGATTTTGTGCTATATTTGTTTTATTTATCTTGTTAAACTATTCACAAATTCTGTCGTATTGGTAGAATGGATATATCGCAACATCATACCAGTTGGGTTGGATATAATGCTATACTCAACCTAACTATCTCGTTGGATAACTCACAAACTCTACTCAATTGGCATGACTTTGTGCTTGTTTAATTGTTTACAAGTTCTACCATGTTAGCATAACTTATGCTACATTCTACCTAGCTATCTTGTTTGAACTCACAAACTCTATTAGATAGCCATGACTTTGTACTTGTTCAATTATTACCAAACTCTATGATTTTGTTTACATTCAGCCTTTTATTAAATTATTCATAAATCTTTATTCGACTGGCACAATTTGCATGCTGTAATGACCCAGCCAGTCATTTCATGTATTTGAGCCTCATTTTTCTATTTGATATTCCCATATGCTTTTTTGTTGTTATGTGACTTGCGAGGATGGTTGGTTTGGTTTTGGAAAAGTTTGGGAGTGAATTGGAGATCTTAGTTCCATTGTGAGGAGCTTAAGTTGTAAGAGTTAACCAATGTCTGACTTTTGAGTATATGACCTCGGAATAGTGATTTGATGATACCACTAGGTTCCTATGATAATTTAGGACTTGGGTGTATGTTCGGATTTAAATTTGGTGGTACCTAGGATATTTTGGCTCTATATGCCGAAAGTTGTCACTCTGAAGGTTTTGAGAGTTCATAGGGTTGACCAGAAGTTGACTTTGATGTTATTGGGGTCAGGTTGATGTTTCGAGACTTTGGATAGGTTTATTTATTTGATTGGGACTTGTGTGAAAGGTTTGGTTGAATCCAGAATGTTTAGGCATGATTCGGACGAGTTTGGCAAAGCTATAAAATTTTGAAGTTAAGAGATAGATTTTGATGTCGATTCTTAGATTTGATATTAGTAGTGAATTTTTAAGTATTTGAACAAGTTTAGATAAGGTATTGGAAATTATTGGTATGATTAGATGAGTCCAGGGAGTTCAGGTGTGTTTCAGGATAGTTTCTGACCATTTCTCTTTAGTTTTGAGTTGCTGATTAGTTCTTCACAATCGCGGAAGTTGTCTTGCTATTACGGAGAAGGGGGAGTTGGAATTTGTGATGTTACTCTTTGCATTTGCATTGTTGGTGTCACGTTCGCGGAGGGATGTGAGCAGGTGATACACATTCGTGTGCAAGGAGCCGTGTTAGCGATGGAGTGGTGCCAGGCAGAGGGATGGAGGAGCAGATTATTGATAAGCATGTTGAGGCTCCAGTGCACACCCAACAGCCAGAGGGTTTTGTTGCAGCATGTAACACCCATAATTCGGATTAGCTAAACCTAAGTTTAACATCAAGGTAAGGATTCGATCTCTTAATATTAGGGCTGCTCGGAGGTATAAAAACGAGTTGCTTGCTTACCGTCTGATTTGTTTGAGCTACTTAGCATGTGCCATGTTTATTTAACGAGGACGAGACACGTATTTAAACTAATTAAGGGCAGCACATAACACATCTAATTAAGCAAGTAGGTGACAAGTAGGTGCGTCAACTACTTGATAAAAGGAAATGTGTATATTAAATCCCTAAAAAAAAGGCTGGTTGATTCAGCAAAAGAGGATCCAGGATCCTTTTAAGCGCTGATCCTCTTCATTTATCTTCATACTTTTAGAACCAAAATAAGAGAGAGCCCCCTGCAAACCATTCTCCAAAAATCTCCATACAAACCCTAAGTAATTTCAAGGGTTACAAGTGATTCTAGTGCCAAAAAACCCAAGTTCTTGCTAGTTTCTCTTCCTCTTTCTTGTAGCTGCATTGGGGGTTATTTCTAGGTGAAGAGAGCTTGAGCTTCAGCTGGTTTTGACTAGTTATGGTGATTTTATGCTTCTCCTTCTATTGCTTAAGCTTCTACAAGTTGTATCTCGATAGTGTTGCACCACTGCTGGGCTATTGTGAACGTGTTTTTAAGATAAAGTCATCACTGGTTTACATGAGAAGGGTCTTAATTAAGCAGGGTTGGTTGTGATGCTCGACTTGAAAGAAAAAAATAAGTCAAAAATGTTTTTCTTTTGGTAATATAAAAAATTTGTTTTAAGATGCTGAAATTGTTGGGTTGTTATAAGGTCATTTTTACAATGTATCGCAGCTGGAAGCTAGTAGTAATAGCTCGAATTTGTCATGGTTGTTGTTATGTTGTAGTTGAACATTGTAATGTATGGACTGATTTGAGGCGTTTGTGCGTATGGGCTATTTTGGAGTGTTCTTGAACTCTATCCAGCTAGATGTTGACGGGGTGACCTAAATATGTTGTTATTTTTGTTGTTCTGTTTGTTATTGATAGTATTTTAGATTAGAAGGAAGTGAAAATTATTGGGGAGGTGCTGTCCAATTTTCTAGAAATGAGCTACTAGCTTAGAAATACATTTTAAGCCCTTCCATATCCTGACAAAGGTATGTTAAGGCTAAACCTTTCCTTCATTTTGGCATGATCTCATAACTAAACACGTTTGATAACGTGACACTAAGAGAAGTTCGTTTTCCTGAATTTATGTATATTATCCTAGTCTTATAGGTTATAGTATTCTCCTTTATCGGGACTTTATATGCAGTTAATTATTTTCCTTTTTCAATCAAGAGCATCGCGGGTCAATATATTACAGTATTACATTATTTTCACCTCCACCGAGATATAATCGGTGGACAGGTCCCTATTGAGCAACCTCTGATCAGATGATAAGTTAAATATCGAGCGTAATATGGCCAAGCGCCTATGAGCAAGCCCAAAATGGCCTAGTGATTTAGATGCCGAGCCTAGTATGGCCGAGTAGTGATTTAGATGCCGAGCCTAGTATGGCCGAGCGGCTATGAGCGAGCCTACTATGGCTGAGAAGTTACACGTACCAAGCCTTATAGGGACGGATAATTAGACCATCTTTGACTCCCAGTTACTTTCAATTATTATATTATCAGTTCAGTTTCGTATTCAGTTATCTCAGTTATCTTACATGCTTAGTACATTATTTTGTAATAACGCTCCCTTGCCTTGGGGCGCTACATATCATGCATGCATGTTCAGATAGACAGACGGGTAGACCTCCTTCGTAGGTGCTATCCGAGTTCAGCTTGATCGGTAAGCTCCACATTCGGAGTTTTTGGGTCTAGAGTTTTGAGTACATATATTATATGTATATATATAGATTACATGCGTAGGCCATGGCCCTATCACAACCACATAATAGCTATCAATAGAGGCTTGTAGACATATCCTGTCACTCAGTGCAGGGTGTTGGCCTTGTAGGCCTTGTATGTCAATTCTTTTAGTTTGCCAACTGTAGTAGTTATGGCGTCCTTGCTTGTCCATCTTTATACAGATATTCTGTTGGAGCTAATCTCCGTTCAGTTTTATATTTTGTTTCACAAATCATCCTGCGTTGTGGCCTTGCCGGCCAAAGTACCACATTGTATGATCAAAGCCCTTAGTCTCAAGTCGATATGCTTGGTCAAATGAGGCACCAGGTGCCTGTCTTGCCTCCTCAGATTTTGGGCGTGACAAATTTGGTATCAAGGCAGGTATGTCCTAGGAAGTCTACAAGCCGTATCTAGTAGAGTCTTGCTCACGGATGTGTTGTGCACCACAATTGTGAACAGGAGGCTACAGGCCATTTAGGACGTGTCACCCTTTTTTAATATACTAGATCATGCTCTAAACCAAAGTTATTAGAATTTGGATCTAACTTTGACTTCCGATAATTGTATACATATATGCCTAAGATCAGAGAGACTATAGTTTGTTAGGGTGCCATTGGAGTCATAGAGGAGGGCATGCGTAGAGCGTCGCCAGACAATGCGGATCTGTGAGAGGCTCAGGATGAGACAGCCTCCCGATCATCCCCGACTTCTCCACCACCTGAGGAGATTCCTAGGGATATAACACTTCCATTTCCCCCTCCAGTTCCATCCGATCAGGACTTGAGGAGTGTGGTGCATTTGTTGACACAGTTGGTAGCTACTCAACGATATACTAGGGCATCAGCTAGTGCAGGATCTTCTGAGGGGTCAGGGAGTTCGAGGGCCCGAAATTTTATTGCATTAAGGACCCCAGAGTTCACGGGGATAGATCAGAGGGAGGACCCGTAGGATTTCATAGATCAGCTCCACTAGATCATTTGGGTTATGCATGCCACGAAGATAGATGAAGTTGAGTTGGCAACTTTTCGACTCCGAGATATAGCCATCCTTTGGTACAAGGGAAGGGAGAGGTCCAGGGAATGTGATGAACCTCAAGCTATTTGGGAGGATTTGTCAGATGGATTCCTGGACCATTATTTACCACGGGAGATCCGATAGGCTCGAGTTGATCAGTTTTTAGCCCTCAGGCATGACAATATAAGCGTTCGAGAGTATAATCTCCATTTTGACTCGTTGCCCAGATATGCTCTAAATATAGTTGCTACTATAGGGGACAGGATCCACAGGTTTATTGCGGGGATGACACTAGAGTTGACCGAGGCATGTGTCATAGCTACATTGCAGGGAAGTATGGATATCTCCTGATATAGAGGAGGGTAGGCATCGGCAGCACGGCACAGAGAGGATTGATCGAGGGCAACGTAAGAGGATGAGATTTGTGTGGCATCAGGAGCAGTTTTAGTGTAGTTACAATACCAGTACTTCGAACGGCCACAAAGGCCTTCGCCACCTCAGTCATAGGGTTATAGGTCTCATCGATATGCTCAGTTACGACTAGGTGAGAGCTCACAGGCGTTGAGTTTCCAGTGACAGCGAGGTTCAGGGTAGATGGGGTCATTTCTGCCGCAGTGTGACATTTATGGCAGAGGACACCTGGGCCAGTGCTGGGCAGACTCAATTGTGTGTTATGTATGTAGGCATCTGGGGCATGATGCGAGATTTCTCGAGAATAGATTCTAGGGGTATGGCATAACCGACGAGTTTAGCAGTGGTATTTTCTACATTCGTGCGTCCTTTAGGGCATGAGCCAGAGTCGTCAGCTGGTAGAGGTCGAGGCAGAAGTGGAGGTTCCAGCAGGATTATTTAAGTCTGTGCTCTCACGATGTTTACACCTTGATAAATCCAGGATCTATTTTATCGTATATTACTCCGTTGGTCGTGGGGAAGTTTGATATAGTGCTTGAATTACGCAATGAGCATTTTGTGGTATCTACACCGGTCGATGAGTCGATTATTACTAGAAGGGTTTACTGGGGTTGTACAGTGATGGTTTGTAGTCGTCAGAACCCAACCGATCTATTTGAGTTAGAGATGATTGTCAAGACCCCAAAATCCCGCCTTTAGGATCGTGATGGCACCTAGTACCTAGGACTAGGTAAGCCTATCACATCGCAAGATCAATAGAAACAAACACCAACTTAAATAATAATGAAAGCTGAAGATTACTTTAACATAACCAAAGCGGAAATACAAATGTCACATAAATCCCAAAACCGATGCTACCGAATCAAAAGCTCTATAGAGAGTACATTCGAACTCTCAAATACTATATTGTTTGGAAATACAATAAACAGTAGTAAGAAAATCAGTAAAAGGTGACTCCGAGGCCTGCAAGCAGAAAGGCAGGTACACCTTGAAGTCCCCGCAACAATCTCAAATTAGCTCACTACGACCGACACACTTAGAGGTACCTGAATCTGCACAAAAATGTGCAAAAATGTATTATGATTTCACCATAGTCGGTACCCAGCAAGTATCACGACTAACCTTGGTGGAGTAGTGACAAGGTTCAAGTCGAGACACTCACTAGAAAATAAAACTTGTGCAGAATATCAGTATAAAGTTAGCAATGGATAACAAAATCAATAAATGGCAACAAAGAGTAAACATGTGATAAAACAGCAAAATAACAAAAACACAGTTGAAATACAGGTGAAATCAATTATGGAAAACAATGACATTTCGAATTATCAAACAATTTCAATACAATATTTACAACAAGAATCACCCCAAGGTATCACACCTCATAATCACAAATCACAAGTCACAATCACAAATCATCCTTATGACGCCGCATGAGTTTCACATTTTAAAACATTTTCCCGAAATAGCTTCACACGCATAAGCCCCTTATCTCACTGTGTGTGCTTCACAATGAAGTATTTCCCCTTGCTAGTAACACATGCACAAGCCCCCTTATCTCACCATATGCGTATCAATATGCACATCACTCTTATTCCGACGCATGTGTATCACAGTCACAATACAACAACAACAATCACCAGCACCTCACGTACACATGTGCTACAACATCACCACAATAACAATGCCAATGCCACAACAAAATATAGCCTATGGCTCAACGACAATGTGTACAAAAATCATCACAATAATATAATGGTGCGGGAAGTGAACAACAAAATAAAAGCATGTTTCATATAACAAACAACTCCAAATCGGGCCATATTAATAGTCTGCGTTCTAATCCGGTCACAACCAACATATACGCCAGTGTACACACTCGTTACCTTATGTAAACATCGTTTCATATAGGACAAGTATTGCAAATTAGACCAAATCCTAAGGGGAAGTTCTCCCACACAAAGTTAGGCAAGATACTTACGTCAAATGAGCTAAATCAATTATCTAATATGTCGTTCCCGCGCAAACTAACCTCCAGACGGATCGAATCTAGCCAAAATAACTTAAGATCATATATAAAAGCCAAAAGAAACGATTTCGAATAATAAAGCTTCGATCTTTAACTAAAATCAAATAGTGTACCCCAAACGTCAACCCCGGGCCCGCACCCTGAAACCCAACCAAACCCACAAATTTTGTACACCCATTCCGATATGAGTCCAACCATACCAATTACATCCATTCCGACTTCAAATCGACTTTCAAATCAACAATTTATGTTTTAAAAAAGTTATTTTTTACTAAATTCCCCAATTTCTTCAATTTGATTCATCAAATATTCACTAAATTCAAGGTTGGAATCACGAAATATAAAAAAACTGAGTAAAATCTACTTATCCCAATCCAAATCGTAAAAATACCTTCCAAAATCACCCAAATCCGAGCCCTATAACTCAAAATGTGATAAAATAACAAAAGCCCTCGAAATAGAGTATTAAATAGGTCTGCACAGGTATACATATCGCGATCGCTGAAATACTTTCGCAATTGCAAAGAACAAACTCAACCCAGCTGCCAATCCTTCTTCACGAACTCGACATCCTAGTCGTGAACGCAATGCCCAAATCAACTACCCCTACGCGAACGCGCTCCAGCTCTCGCGAGCACAAAGGCTTACGCGTGACAGGCCCCTCCAGGCTCCCTTTCTAGGGGAACGCGAAGCAATGATTGCAATGGCGAAGCACTGTCTCCGCAAAGCTCTGTGAACGCATTCCAGCTCTCGTGAACAGAAAGGCTTACGCTGGACACACCCCTCCAGGCTCCCCTTCTGCGCGAATGTGGAGCATTGATCGTGATCGCGAAGCACTGCCTACCTAAAGCTCCGTGAATGCGGTCCTCTCTTCGAGAACATGAAGAGCAAATGTTCCTGCCTCCCAAAATGGCATCCGCAAACGCAAAACCTTACTCGCGATCGCGATGAAGAAACACCAGACATGAGAAATAGCAATTCAAAACTATGATAAAATGGCTTGTAGCCCATCTGAAACACACCCGAGGCCCCTAGGACGCCGTTCAAACACACCAACCAATCCCAAAACATAACGCGAACCTACTCGAGACCGCAAATCACACCAAACAATATCAAAACTTCAATCGCACCTCAATTCAATCCTAGTAAACTTTCAACTTCTAAAACTCATGCTGAACAAAATCAAATCAACTCGGAATGACCTCAAATTTTGTATGCATGTCCCAAATGACACAGCGGACCTAGATCAACAACTGGAACCACAATCCGAACCTAATATCGATAGAGTCAATCCTCAGTCAAACCTATCAACCTTCCAACCTTTAAATTTTCAACTTTTACCAATTAAAGGCAAAACAACCAAGAAACCTCCAAATCCAAATTCGGACATGTACCTAAGTCAAAATCACCAAGCTCTTGGAACCATCAAATTGGCATTCTGGAGTCGTCCATACAAAAGTCAAACTTCAGTCAACTCATACAACTTAACCCTCCAACCAAGGGACTAAGTGTCCCAAATCAATCCAAAACTCTCCCGAAACTAAACCATTCACCCCGGCAAGTTATCTAACCACAAATACACATATGTAAAGCATCAACTAGGGGAAACATGGCTAAAATACTAAAAATGATGGGCCATGTCATTACGTTATCGCCTCTTAAACAAACATTCATCCTCGAACGAATATAGAGACATACCTGAAGTTCCAAAAATGTTAGGATATCAGGTTCACATATCGTGCTCGGTATCCCAAGTCGCCTCCTCGACTGGTTGACCTCTACACTGAACCTTCACCGATGCAATGTTCTTTGACCTCAACTTCGGGACATACCTGTCCAAGATATCCACCGGCTCCTCAACATATATCAAATTCTTGTCCAATTACAATGAGTTGAAATCTAGAGATGGGTCACCATAATACTTTTGTAGCATGAAAACATGGAACACTGGGTGAGCTCCTGATAAGCTGGGTGGAAATGCAAGTCTATAGGCCACCTCACCAATTCTCTCAAGAAGTCAAAAATAGCTAATATATCAAGGGCTTAACTTGCCCTTCTACCCGACCTCATCACACCTTTATGGGCGAAACTGTAAGTAAAACCCTCTCCCCCACCATGAATGTCACATCATGAGCCGTTTTATCCACATAACCTTTTGCCTGGACTGCAATGTACGAACCCGATCCTAAATCAACTTCACCTTCTCCAAAGCATCACGAACAAAATCAACGCCCAACAACCTACAATACTAGAAGTTCGGGAAAAACCGACCGATTTTGATCGGTCAAAAAACTGATCGAAGTCGATCAGTTTTGCAAAATATTTTATTTTTTAATTTTTTTAAGAAACCGACCAACTTTGGTCGGTTTTCTTTGGCGCAAAAATGCGGGAAACGAGTTTGAGTCCCGCGAAATTTAATTTTCAAGAAACCGACCAACTTTAGTCGATTTTTCAATTAAAATAAATTAAAATTAATATTAATAAAACCGACCTTACATCGGTTGATTATTTTCGTGCGAAAATACAATTAATGAGTATAAATGAAATAAAAAAACAATCTTAAAATAAAATGCACCAATGGTCTAGTGGTAGAATAGTATCCTGCCACAGTACAAACCCCGGTTCGATTCTTAGATCGTGTATTTTTTAATTACATAATTAAAATACCGACCGAATTTGGTCGGAAAAAACCAACTAACTTCGGTCGATTTTTTCGATAATTTTTGTTTTTGAATTTAATTGACTGACCGAAATCAGTCGAAAAGTACAGACCAAAGTCGGTCGGTTAGCTCTACCGACGTTACGATTACTGATAGCCACGAATCGGTCAGTTTTTTCCAATTATCGACCAACATTGGTCTGTTTTGACGGTCGATTTTTCCCCTTTTTTAAGTAGTGCTAGCTTCCTTATGCTCAAACAGACCAACAGGAAGGAGCTATCTAGATACTCGGCTGATAGCTGTTGTTGTAGGAAAACTCAATGAGCGATAGAAACTGATCCCATGAACCCTTGAAATCAAAAACACATGCATGTAGTATGTCCTCAAATATTTGAATAGTGCACTCGGATTGTCCGTTGGTCTGGGGATGAAATGTCGTACTCAAATCGACATGTGTGTCCAACTCACACTGCACGATTCTCCAAAAATGTGATGTGAAATGCATGCATCGATCCGAGATAATAGACATTTGCACACAATGAACACGAAAAATCTCTCAAATATAAATCTGAGCCAGCTGCTCTTAAAGCATAGTAGTCCTGACTGCAATGAAATGTGCAGACTTGGTCAGTTTGTCCATAATGACCACACATCGTCGAATCTCCTCAAGGTCCATGAATGTCCAACTGCAAAATCCATAGTGATACGCTCCCACTTCCACTCCAGAATATCAAGCCTCTGAAGCAAACCACCCGGTCTCTGATGCTCTTACTTCAACTATTGAAAGTTCAAATACCGAGCAACACACTCAACAATTTCCTTCTTCATACTCTGCCACCAATAGTGCTGTCACAAGTCCTGGTACATATTCGCGGCACCTGGATGAATGGAATACCACGAACTACGGGCTTCCTCAAGTATCAACTCATGTAACCCGTCCATATTCGGAACATAGATCTGACCCTGCAACCTCAACACCCCATAATCCCCAATAGTAACTTCCTTGGCATCACCGTGCTGCACCGCATCCATAAGGACAAGAAAGTGGGCATCATCATATTAACGTTCCTTGATGCGCTCAATCAAAGAAAACCATGAAACCGTGCAAGCAAGAAACCGACTAGGCTCCAAAACATCCAACCTCATGAACCTGGAAGACTACCCATGCTCTCAGCCTTCCTACTCAAAGCATTAGCCACCACATTGGCCTTCCGGGGATGACAAAGAATGGTGATATCATAGTGCTTTTGTAGCTCTAACCAACTTCATTATCTCAAGTATAGATCCTTTTGATTGAATAAGTGTTGTATACTCCTATGATCCGTGAACACCTCATAAGAAATACCGTAGAGATAGTGCCTCCAAATCTTCAGCGCATGAACAATGGCTGTCAACTCCAGATCGTGCACTGGGTAGTTCTTCTCATGGGGCTTCAACTGACGCGAAGCATAAGCAATCACTCTAAATTCCAGCATCAACACACACCCAATTCCAATCCGTGAAGCATCACAATAGACTGTATATGAACCTGATGTTGAAGGCAAAACTAGAACTGGAGTTGTAGCCAAGGCAGACTTGAGCTTCTAAAAGCTCTCCTCGCACTCGTTAGACCACCTGAATGGGGCACCCTTCTAGGTCAATTTGGTCAAAAGAGCTACGATGGATTAAATATCCTTCATGAAACAGCGATACTACACAGCCAAGCCTCGAAAACTCCTGATCTCAGTAGCAGTAGAAGGTTGAGGCCCACTTTGAACGGCCTCAATCTTCTTCGGATCCACATTACTCCCCTCACTGGACACCATGTAGACCAAAAATGGCACCGAATCAAGCCAAACTCGCACTTGGAGAACTTAGCATATAGCTTATTCTCCCTCAAAGTTTGGAGCATGATCCGCAAGTGCTTTTCATGATCCTCACGATTGTGAGAATGCACAAATATATCATCAATGAACACGATGATAAAGGAATCAAGATATGGTTGGAACACGCTTCTCATCAAGTGCATAAAGGCTGCTGGGGCATTGGTCAGCCCAAAATACATTACCAAAAACTCATAGTGACCATTGCAAGTCCTAAAGGTCGTCTTCGGAATGTTTGAAGCCCGAATCTTTAACTGATGGTACCCCAATCTCAAGTCAATCTTCGAGAATACCTTAGCACCTTGTAGCTGATCTAACTAGTCATCAATACGCGGTAGTGGGTACTTATTTTTTATTGTAACCTTTTTCAGCTGCCTGTAGTCAATACACATCCTTATATAGCTGTCTTTCTTCTTCACAGCTAGAAATGGAGCACGCCAAGGCGAGACACTCGGTCTGATAAAATCCTTATGAAGCAACTCCTTAAGTTGTTCCTTTAATTCCTTCAACTCTACTGGTGTCGTGTGATATGGTGGAGAGGGATGGCTGCCCGACATCAAGTCAATACTAAAATCAATATCCCTATTTGGCAACATGCCGGGTAGGTCTACTGGAAACACATCTGGAAACTCTCTCAGTATCAGAACTAAATCAATGGTAAGAATATCAGTCCCTTACACATATGCCTAGTATCACTACACCTGAAACAACCTTTCTACAGGCGTGGCTGCTGGAGCTAAGTCTGATCCGGACGAGTAGAATAGCTACTATAGGAACCCTGTGCAGGAGGTGTACTAGAAGATGACTGTCCGAAATGGGTACTTTGAGGTCCTTGAATGGTTAGAGCATTGTGAGTGGCCTAAAGTGCGAAATAAACTGGTTGATTGACATAAGCTCTGCCATGACAAGTTGAAACTGTAGGGTGGGTGTCATCAAATCCTCCAAAATTTCGAGGCCTCTTGGCCTCCCTATCCTCTCCCTCCTGGTATGGATATGCTCCAGTCTCCTAACGATCTCCACAACCTATTGAAATGGAGTATCAGTCTCCAACTCCTGTGCCATCCCAAATCTAAGACCACAACTGAGCCCCTCGATAAATCTGTGGACTCTTTCAGAATGTAGAAACCAAAGTAGGTGCATGACAAGATAACTCGCTAAAACTCATGGCATACTCGGACACCGTCATAGTCCCCTGCACAGTTGCTCTAACTCTATGTGGAAAGCATTCTTGAGGGTCTATGGAATGAAATCCCTCAAAATAATATTAGTGAACTGAGCCCAAGTAAATGGCACTGCATCAGCTAGCCACTCTCATCATAAGCCCGCCACCATCTATATGTTAACCCCGTCAGCCGGAAAGTAGTAAGATTAACCCCGCTGACCTCCGCTATGCCCAAAGTGTGCAGAATACAATGACACTGGTCGAGAAAACCCTGTGAATCCTCAGAAACTGCACAATTGAAAGTAAAAGGAAAATACTTCTTGAATCTCTCAAGGCGCTTCTGTTTCTCCTCTGATGTTACTGGCCTGATCTCAGGCTGAACCGCGATTATCGTTTGTACCGGCATAACACTGGAAACCTGATTAACATGGGCCTGCTTCTCTGAATTACAGGGGGGCGGGAGTCTTAGCTCCTCCCCTAGCTTGAGGAGTAGCTACTACAACTGGGGTCAATCCTGCCTGAGACAAGGTACCGAACATGGTCAGAAAATATGGCAAGGTCTCTTGAAGTCCAGGGGCAGTGACACGCGTCTCAAGTGCCTGCTCCCCAACCAAAGCTACTGGTGGCTCCTTAGGTGCTGCTCTGGCAGGTGCTGTAGCTGTAGCACGTTCACCTCTTCGGCCTCTACCTCGGCCCCAACCTCTCGCGGCTCTAATAGTAAACATGTGATAAAACAATGAAATAACCAAAACACAGTTAAAATACACGTGAAATCAATAAAGGAAAAAAATGATAGTTTGAATCATCAAGTTGTTCTTAAACAAGATTAACAACAAGAACCACCTTGAGGTACCATTCCTCATAATCACAAATGACAAGTCACAATCACAAATCATCCTTATGATGCCATGTGAGCTTTACATTTTAAAAAATTTTCCCTAAACAATTTCATGCGCATAAGCACCCTTATCTCACCGGGTGTGCTTCACAATGAAGTATTTTCCCTTACAAGCAACACGTGTATAAGCCCCCTTAGCTCGTTGCATGCACATCAATATACACACCGCCCTTATTCGCCAGATGCACATCTCAATAACAACACAACAACAACAAACACCCACACCTCACATACACATATGCCATAACATCACCACAATAACAGTACCAATGCCACAATAAAATATATTCCATGGCTCAACAACAATGTGTACAAGAATCATCACAATAGTATAAGGGTGCTGGAAGTAAACAACAAAATAAAAACATGTTTCATATAACAAACAACTCCAAATCAAGGCATAATAATAGTCTAAGGCCTACTCTGGTCACAACCAACACATACGCCTATGTACACACTCGTCACCTTTTGTACACGTCGTTTCAAATAGCACAAATATTGCAAATTAGACCAAATCCTAAGGAATATATTCCCCCACACAAAGTTAGGCAAGATCTTACCTCAAATAACTAAATTTATCCTCGAATAAGCTCTTCCCGTGCAAATCAACCTCCGGACGGCTCGAATCTAGCCATAATAACTTAGTATCATAAATAAAAATCATAGGAAGCGATTCTGAATAATAAGGCTTCGGTCTTTAACTAAAATCAAAAAGACAATCCAAAAAGTTTACCCTGGGCCCGCACCTCGGAACCCGGCCAAACCCACGAATTCTGAACACCCATTTGGATACGAGTCCAACCATACCAATTGCATATAATTCCGACATCAAATCAACCTTCAAATCATCAATTTATGTTTTTGAAATTTTTTTACTAAAATCTCCAACTTCTTCAATTTGATTCATCAAAAAATCGCTAAATTTAAGGTTGGAATCATGAACTATAAGCAAATCCGATTAAAACCTACTTACCCAATCCAAATCATAAAATCCCCTCCAAAATCGTCCAAATCTTGGCTCTATAACTCAAAATGTGATAAAATAACAAAAAGCCCTCGAAATACAGTATTAAATAGGTCTTCCAAGGTATACACATCCCGATCACGGAAATACCTTCGCAATCGCGAAGAACAAACTCAACCCAGCTGCCAATCCTTCTTCGCAAATGTGACATCCTAGTCACGAGCGTGATGCCCAAATCAACTACCCCTACACGAACGCGCTCCAGCTCCCGGTAACACGAAGGCTTATTCCTGACAGGCCTCTCTAGGCTCCCCTTCTACGCAAACAAGAAGCATTGATCGCGATCACGATCGCGAAGCACTGCTTCCCTAATGCTTTGCGAACGTGGTCCTCTCTTCACGAACGTGAAGAACAAATGTTCCTGCTTCCCAAAAAGACCTCCGAGGACGTCACACCTTAGTCATGATCATGATGAAGAAACACCAGACATCATAAACAGTAATTCAAAATATGAGGAAAGGGCCCGTAGCCCATCATAAATACATCCGAGGTCCCCGGGACCCCGTCCAAACACACCAACATTCCCAAAAAATAACACGAACCTACTCAAGGCCTCAAATCATATAACACAACATCAACACTACAAATCAAACCTCAATTCAAGCCTAATGAACTTTCAACTTCTATACTGAACCATATCAAATCAACTCGGAATGACCTTAAATTTTGCATGCATGTCCCAAATGACACAACAGACATATACCAACAACTAAAACCGCAATCCAAATGCAATATCAATAAAGTCAACCCTCGGTCAAACCGATCAACCTTTCAAACCTTCAATTATCACCAACTTTCGCCAATTCAACCCAAAACAACCTAGGAACCTCCAAATCTAGACATTCGCCTAAATCCAAAATCATCATACAAAACTTTTGGGACCATTAAATCACCATTCTAGAGTCGTCTATACAAAGTCAAACTCCTGTCAACTATTACAACTTAAGCCTCCAACCAAGGGACTAAGTGTTCCAAATCAATTCAAAACTCTCCCGAAACTAAATCATTCACCCTGACAAGTTACGTAACCACAAATACACATATGTAAAGCATCAAATAGGAGAAACGAAGCTAAAATACTCAAAACGACCCATTGGGTCATTACACAATGATTGATTTTGATGCTATTATGGGCATGGATTGGTTAGCGTCATGTTATGCCATAGTGGATGGCTGAGTAAAGGTAGACAAATTTTATTTTTTGGGTGATCTAGTCCTAGAATGGGAAAGTAATGCAGTGAAACTAGAGGTAGGTTTATGTCTTATTTGAAGGCGAAGAAAATGATTGCAAAATGGTGCATTTATCATATTGTGCGAGTTAAAGATGCAGATGCTGAGACAACTACACTTTAGTCTGTTCCAATAGTTAGAGTGTAGTTATATGTGTTTTGGATGAGCTTCCAGGTATTTCTCCAAGGCGAGAGATTGATTTTCGCATTGATTTGTATCCGGGAACTCATCCAATATCCATTCCTCTGTATAGAATGGCTTTTGCCAAATTGAAGGAGTTGAAGAAGCAATTAAAAGATTCATTGAAGAAAGGTTTCATCAGACCCAATACCTCACCTTGGGGTGCACCGATAACGTTTGTGCGGAAGAAAGATGACTCACTGAGGATGTGTATCGATTATAGGCAGCTAAACAAGGTTACTATTAAGAATAAGTATCCACTTCCGAGTGTCAATGATTTGTTTGATCAGTTGCAGGGAGCTAGATGCTTTTCAAAGATAGATTTGAGGTCGGAGTACCATCATGTCAGAGTTCGGGAGAAAGATATTATGAAGAGCCTTCAGGACCCGATATGGTCACTTCGAGTTCCTTGTCATGTCCTTCGGGTTAACAAATGCACTGCCGTATTTATGGACTTGGTGAATAGAATATTTTGGCTATTTTTTGATCTTTTATGATAGTATTTATTGATGTTATTTTGGTTTGTTCACGTTCAGAGGAGGAGCATGTAGACCACATGCGAGTGGTACTCCAACCACTCCGGGTTTGTAAGTTGTCTGCTATGTTTTCTAAATGTGAGTTCTAGTTGAAGTTTGTAGCATTCTTGGGTATTAATGTAGATACTCAAAGATTGAGGTTGTGAAAGCCTAGACCTACTACTCCGACATAGGTCCGTAGCTTTCTAGGCTTAGTAGGCTACTACTAGCGGTTCATAGAGGGTTTTTCTTCCCTTTCGGCACCATTGATGAAGCTGACTTAGAATGCAAATATGTTTCAGTGGACGAAGGCTTGTGAGCAGAGTTCCCAAGATTTAAGAATAGATTGACCTCAACGCCAATTCTAACACTTCCAAAAGGTCTAGAGGGTTATGTCGTGTATTTTGATGCCTTAAGTGCCGGGTTAGGATGTGTCGTGATGAAGCATGGAAGGTAATTTCATACACTTCAAGGCAGTTGAGGAAGCATGAGAAGAATTATCTGACCTCCAACCTCGACTTAGTTGTGGTTGTCCATGAATTTAAGATATTGGAGCATTATTATATGGTGTTCATGTGGACGTATAGATCATAAGAGCCTGCAGTATACCTTCAAGCAAAAGGAGTTAAATTTGTGATAAAGGCGATGGCTAGAGTTATTGAAAGTTTACAACGTTAACTTTCTCTACCATACAGGGAAAGATAATATTTTAGATGATCCCTTAAGTCATCGATCTATGGGTAGCTTAGTGCATGTAGAAACTGAGAAAAGGTAAATATCTTCATCAGTTAGCTTTTTTGGGGGTTCAGTTTGTAGATTCTGACGATGGTGGATTTATAATCCAGAACATTGTAGAATCATCTCTCATAGCTGAAGAAAAGCAAAGGCAGTATGAGGACCCAGAGTTGGTCGAGTTGAGAGAGTGAGTTTCGCAGTAGAAGAAGCCACTCTTAGAGCTCAAGGAAGATGGGGTTCTCAGATATATAGGTCATCTTTGTGTTCTAGATGTAGCAGGACTACGAGATAGGATTATGTCAGAGGCACATATTCCTGGTACTCTATTCATCCTGGGTTGACGAAGATGTAACATGACATCAAGGATGTGTACTAGTGGAATGATATGAAGAATAACATTGCTAAGTTCGTAGCCCAATATCCTAATTGCCAGTACGTAAAGGTAGAGCACCTGAAGCCCGGTGGGCTAATGCAGACTATAGAGATCCTGATGTGGAAATGGGAGGCGATAAACATAGACTTTATCACGGGTTTGACTTGTCCTCATCATAAGTTCGATTTAATATGGGTGATAGTCGACAGGCTCATGAAATCAGCCAACTTTCTACCAGTGAGAACTACGTATACAGTCGATGATTATGCAAAGTCATATGTTAAAGAGATAATGCTGCTACACGAAGTACCAGTATCTATTATATCTGACCGAGGGGCCCAGTTTACAACGCATGTTTGGAGGTTATTTTAGAGAGGTTTAGGGACTCAGCTGAATCTCAGCACGACTTTTCATCCACAGACTGATGGACAAGTTGAGTGCACGATTCAGACACTTAAGGATATGTTACGAGCATGTGTGTTGGATTTTATAGGAAGCTGGGATGATCATATACCTCTTATCGAGTTTGCATATAACAACTGTTACCAATATTCAGATGGCTTCGTATGAGGCTTTGTATGGGCGTAAGCGCAGATCTCCTATAGGGTGGTTTGATGTTGGAAAATCTCAGTTACATGACCAGACTTGGTTCAGTACGCTGTAGAGAAGGAAAAGCTTATGCAGGAGCGACTGTTGACAGCTCAGACTTGTCAAAGGTCATATTCTGACATGTGGCGACAAGACTTAGAGCTTGCAGTTGATGACTGGGTATTCTTAAAGGTTTCACCTATGAATGGTGTGATGAGGTTTGATAAGAAAGGCAAGCTTAGGCCACAGTATATTAGGCCATATAGGATTATTCAACGAGTGGGTCGAGTGGCTAAAGAGTTAGAGTTGCCTTCGAAATTAGAGTTTTTCCATCTAGTTTTCCACGTGTCTATGCTATGGAAGTGCATTAGGGATCCTACCTGAGTGGTGCCCACTGATAATGTACAGATCATGGAGGACTTATCGTGTGAGGAAGTTCTATTTGCCATCCTAGACTGACGAATCCGCAAGCTGCAAAATAATGAGATAGACTCCGTGAAGGTTTTATGGAGAAGGAAGAACGTGGAAGATATGGCGTGGGAATCGGAGGAAGAAATGAAGTCTAAGTACCCACACCTATTCCATACTGAAGGTTTTAGTTGAGACTTAAGTATTTACTTTACCCCGATAGACGATTATAGACTGTGACCTTATTTTATAAACATGTGATATTCGTAGCAAAGGGCTATAAATACGTTCGAGGCGGCATTATATGCATATGAGGTAGTTAAAATTTATAGTACTTGTATTTGTGGTGTGATGGCCGTGTGGGGCCCAATGTAGTCCTATGATTTGTTGGTGGCCCATAAAGGTAGGTATTGTGCTTTCGAAGAGATAAAAGAGTTAATACTACCCTTAATCTATGGTTAACTTTCGAGGACGAATATTCCTAGAGGGGATGAAGTAATACCCCATAATTTCGAATTAGCTAAAACTAAGTTCAACATCAAGGTAAGGATTCAATCTCCTAATATTAGGGCTGCCCGAAGGTATAAAAATGAGCTCTTTGCTTACCCTTTCGACTTGTTTAAACTACATAGCATGTGTCATGATTATTTAACAAGGACGAGACACGTAATTATACTAATTAATGGAATCATCTAACACCTCTAATTAAGCAAGTAGGTGAGTCACATACTTGCTAAAAGGAATGGTGTAGATTAAATCTAAAAAAAAAGGCTAGTTGAGTCAGCAAAATAGGATCCTTTTATGGGCTGATCCTCTTCATTTATCTTCATATTTCAGACCCAAAAACAAGAGAGAAACCCCCATAAACCATTCTCTCAAAAGATCCATACAAACCTTAGGTAATTTCAAGGGTTCCAAGTGATTCTAGTGCCAAAAAAACCCAAGTTCTTGCTAGCTACTCTTCATCTTTCTTGTAGCTACATCGGGGGTTATTTCAAGGTAAAGAGAGCTTGAGTTTCAGCTGGTTTTGATCACTTTAAGGTGAGTTTATGATTCTCGTTCCATTATTTAAGCTTCTACAAGTTGTAGCTCGATTGTAGAGACTAGAACTTGTAAGTTTTGGAAGAGTTAACCAGTTTATATTGTACATTGGAGGACTGTTCAGCACGAGTTGGGCATGTAGATTGAGTTGAGCACTACATTTTATCTCAGATAGATGGACAGTCCGAGCACTCCATTTAGATTTTAAGGATATATTAAGGGCATGCGCTACGATTTTGGAGGCCAGGGGGATTAGTTTCATCCATTATAAAGTTTGCATACAAAACCATTTACCAATCTAGTATCCAGATGGCTCTGTATGAGGCCTTATATGGAAGGCAATGTCTTTCTCTGGTTGGTTGGTTTGTGCCTGGGGAGGCTAGGTTTTTGGGCACATATTTGTTTCGTGATGCTCTGGAGAAGGTGAAATTGATTCAAGAGTGGATTCATATAGAACAGTCCAGGCAGAGGAGTTATACTGATAGGTTGTTTTGTGATGCTGCTTTCATGAAGGGTGAGGAGGGTCTTCTTCGAGTTTCACCTATGAAGGGCATGACGAGATTTAGGAAGAAGGGAAAATTGAGTCATCGGCACATCAGTCCATTTGAGGTGTTAGAGAGGGTTGGTGAGGAGTCCTACAGACTTGATTTGCCACCTAGTTTGTCGGGAGTTCATTTGGTGTTTCGTGATTTCATTCTCCAGAAGTATTATAAGGATCAGCCACAAATGTTAGATTTGACCTCAGTGTAGTTGGATGAGAATTTGGCTTATGAAGAAGAGCATGTTGCCATTTTAGATAGGCAGGTTAGGAAGATAAGCTTTAAAGATATTGAGTTAGTGAAGGTTCAATGGAAATGTCAACCGGTTAAAGAGGCAACTTGGGAGATTGAGCATAATATGCTAAGAAGATATCCTCATATTTTTGGCATCCTAAGTATGATTCTAAAACCATTCGAGGAATATTGTTCCTTTTAAAAGGGGAGAATATAATGACCTGGGTGATCGTTTCGTGTATTTGAACCCCGTTTTCCTTATTGTTACTTCCCATATGTTTGCTCTTGTTATGCGACTTGCGAGGATGGTTGTTTTGATCGTCGATTTTTGGTTTTTATGTTAGTTGTGGTGTTTTGAGCATTGGGCCAGTTTGGATAAGGTATTGGGACTTGTTGGTATGATTGGACAGGTCCCTGGAAGGCTCGGGTGTGTTTTGAGGTGGTTTCAGACATCATGTTCTCTAGGGAGACATCCTATTCGCGAAGTGGAGCAGCAGCTAGGCGTGATTTTGGCCTTCGTGATCGCGAAGGTGGTGCAACGATCGCAATGCATATCGCTGGGCAGAACACTTAAGTGTAAGGAGATATTGGAAAGCAATTTCACTACTACATTGAAGGTAAGCAATTTTTCCTTCGATTTGGCTTTATATCTTAATTCCCCACAGATTTCTACACCTAAAACATGAAGTTTTTAAAGTAAAATTTGAGATTTTTATCTACAACTTTAGGTGTATTCAGAATATTTAAAGGTCGATTTGAGCTTAGTTTTAAAATCTAATCATATATTTGGACTTGTGGGGTTATGGGCAATCGAGATTTACCCCTTTCATCGGGGTTTGACTGTGTGGAGTTAATATTTGTTGACTTTTGAGGATTTGAGTAATAATTGAAGTTTTATTGTTTGGAATTATTTTCTATGGCTTTATTTGATGTTATTGAGTTATTAGATTCGAGTCGTTTGGAGTTGAATTTGGGCAATTGTTGCTTGATTTTAACTTACTAGGAGGACGTAAGTCTCTTGTCTATCCTAGTAAGAGGAATTGTCCCCATAGATGACCTACTAGCTAATAGGTTTGTGATGTAGGAGCCACGTATATGCAATGTGACGAGCGTATGCATAGCTGGATTTTGACCGTATCCGATATCGTTGGGTTGAATTATGCTTCATTTAGATTATGTGAAGTTATTATCCATGTTCAAATTGATCCTATAATTACATGATAATTCATATTCATGATATAAGAGCATGCCTAGGGTTATGACTCGTTGATTAGGCATAAAGGATTGTTTTGTCATATTGAGTTTTACTATAAATTCCTAATCATACACGTGTCTTATTTTTTCCACAATTTGATAGTTTCTATGGCTTGAATGACTCATGTTAAATAATATAGTCGAACTTCCACATGCTTTAATAGCTTATTGAGCCATTGAGATAATGGAATTAAATGATTAGCCATAGCCATATGAGCTTTTATCTGCATATATATTATTATTTTGTCCAGTTCCTTTTATTATATTGTTTCATAAACATATGCATTAGCGGAGAGTTGGCTATTTAAAGTTGATGATTTAGGCACTACTGGCACTTGAGCGGATATTGATTATTGATTATTGATTATTATTATGATATGTGGATATGGATTCATTTCTTCGGAGTTAGGTTATTACCCATGTTATCTTGGTTCCTGTGAGCGTAGACACGGGTGATTCTTTTGGTGCTTGTTAGACACATGGCCTGAGTCAGGAACACGAATTTATGTTGGTGAGTTATCGAGAAAGGGATATTGAGAAAGCGTGTGTATATATTTGATTTTTGACTCATACCCTGGATTTATCCCAGTATTATTAACATATGTCATGGATTATTCGAGGATTGAGATGTTGATATTTTATTTGTTCTCTGTAATTCGTAAAGCATACCTAACTTCCGTATGAACTGCGTTCGAGCTTTTTTTCATACTCGTTTGATGATACCATACCTTGTTTCATATCTAATTTATACTTTCACTTGATTATAGGACTATTAGAGTCGATACCGACCCCTTGCCACTATTCGAGACTAGACTTGATACTTACTGAGTACTATATTTTTCACTCATACTATACTTTTGCATATTTTTGTGCAAGTTTTGAGACTAGTGCTAGTGGCATTCATCCGACCCAGTAGGAGGCTTGCAGGGACTTCGTGGTGAGCTGCTTTCCTTGCCCGATTACCAGCATATGGAGTCCCCTCCCTATCTATCTACGATGTCTAGCTATCCCTTCCAGACATAAGGTAATATTCTG
The DNA here is from genome assembly GCA_002018475.1 of Nicotiana obtusifolia. NCBI lineage: Eukaryota > Viridiplantae > Streptophyta > Magnoliopsida > Solanales > Solanaceae > Nicotiana > Nicotiana obtusifolia. Next base: position 58,858 of record MCJB01038050.1, read on the forward strand.
TAGATTTTACATACTTTTGTTAGATGCTTGTGACAGTTGTTACCTTCAAATTTCGGGCTATATAGATAGTTGTGTTCATGTACGCTCTGCCTTAGATAGTTTATCTATGTTATTAGTTTGAGATTCTTAATGTTTCCAAATACATTATAGCTTTTGTTGTAGATTTGATTAATCTGCTTTGGAATTGTGTACATAATTGTGTTGGCTTTCCTAGTGAGCGGGTTAGGCAACATCACGATCTTAGGTGGGATTTCGGGTCATGACACATGTGTTGTTCAATAAAGTATTATTCGAATTTGCAATTTTCATTTAGATTAGAACACCTCAAATATGCTCTAAATGATCTCAAATTTGAGACAAAATTTCCAAACACCAATACAAATGATCCACAATCACCAATACAAATGATCCACAATCACCAATTTAGTCAAATAATATCAAATTTACAAGACCCACTATGTCTTCTTTAACATCAAGGACCAACAATGAAGTTTTGAGGTTTTTAACGCAAACGGCAAAACACTGTTTGAACTAAACATTTAATCATAAATAATAAACACTCAAATGATTTTATTAATAATCTACCATTAACCTTGAATTTCAACCCCAAACAAGAATTTCATGCTTCTAAAGTTAAAGAATTATGGTGTTGTTGGGAAAGTAGAAGAAGAGATGGAAAAAAATGAGCAGGAGGATATTTTAGTCCATAAAATTTTTATTACATTAAAAGGGCCAATTTCACACGTTTAATAAAAATAGGGACAAATAAAAATAGCAATCCTATAAAGGGACAACCGATGTAAAATCTTGATCCAATATAGAGTACTTTTTGAAGCATTCATTGACACGGGGCATTTGTATATATACCCATTTTTGGGGCGACCATTAAATTTATACCCGCATTGCACAAAACTTTACAAAGTGTACCCGCTGAGATGTGAAGTACTTCAATCTCTTCAATGCAACTTCAAAAATCAAATATGACGTTCTCCTATCTTTCAACTGCAACTTTAGAAATTCAAATCTTAATATAACAACCCGGCCGGTTGTTTTGTGAATTATAGCCCAGTTTCCCTATTTATTGCCTCTTCTATGTTTATTTGTGGTTATGTGACTTGCGGGGCTAGTTGGATTGGTTTCGGTAAAGTTTCAAAGTGAATTGGGACACTTAATCCCTAGGTTGGAAGCTTAAGTTGAAAGAGTTGACCGTAGTTTATTTTTGTGTAGACAACTCCAGAATGGTATTTTGATGATTCCAAGAGCTTCGTATGGTAATTTTAAACTTTGTCATATGTTCCTATGTTGGTTTGAAGTTCCGTAGGTTGATTTGGTACTTTTTGGAGAAAGCTGGATAGTGAAAGTTTGGAAGATTGAGAGGTTTAATCTGAGTTGACTTTGTAGATATCGGGATCAGATAATGGTTTCGGGAGTTGGAATAGATTTGTTGTGTCATTTGGGATTTGTATGCAAATTTTAGGGTCATTCCGGGTTGATTTGATGTGATTTGATATAAGTTTTGGAAGTTGGAAGTTCATTAGTTTCACTGGGCTTGAATTGATGTGTGATTCATGGTTTTGGCATTGTTTTATGTGATTTGAGACTTCGACTAAGTTCATATTGTGTTTTAAGATTTGTTGGTATGGGGTCCCGAGGGGCCTCAGGTGTGTTTCAAATTGTTGACGGATCATGTTTGGACTTAGAGGAATTGCTGAAGGTTGCAGGTTCTGGTGCAATCGTACATGCAAAGGATTGGCCGAAGTTGCAAGGACGGAGAAGCACCTGGTGATTGCAGAAGCAGTCTAGGTTGGAGCTGGGGAAGAGCGCAGGTGCGAAGGATTTTCCGCATCTACGAGCTCGCAGATTTGGACCATTGAGCATAGAAGCAAAATGTGGGTGGAGGTTTGGTAGTCTGCAGATGCAGAAGGTTGGTCGGATAAGCGGTCTCGCGGGTTGCTATGAGGGGGGGCCGTAGGTGAACTTGGTCGGGACTTAAGAGGTTTCCGCAAAAGCGAGATTTTAACCGCAAAAGCAGCGTGGCAGGTACAATTGAGTGAGCCGCGGATGCGAGAATCGCTGGATAGAAGGTTAAAACGAGGGTTTGGTCATTTTTCTCATAGTTGGAATTTTGGAACTCGGTTGGAGGCGATTTTTGGGAGGCTTTTGCTATATATTGGAGAGGTATGTAACGTTTAATCACTTTTGATGATATATATCGATTACCCATTGTTTATATATCTAGTTTATGTGAATATGGGGTGAAATTTGGGGATATTAGGCAATGTTATTGGAGAGTGAGATTTGAGGGTTTGGGGTTGACTTGTGGTTGGAATTAAATGAAATTAGTATGGTTGGACTCGTAATTGAATAGGTGTTCGAAATTTATGAGTTTGATCGGATTTCGAGGTGCGAGCCTGGTGTTGACATTTTAGGGTACTTTCTGATTTTGATTAAAGACCTTAGTTTTATTGTGTGGGAGTATTTCCAATGGCTATTATTGATGATATTAAGTTGCTTTGGCTAGATTCGAGTCGCTCGAAGTCTGATTCTCGTGGCAAGGGCTTTTTAGAGTATTGATTTGTGCGCTTTAAGGTAAGTAACATATCTAAACTTTGACTTGAGAGTATTTAACCGCGGGAACTACATTATATGAAATTTATTGGGGTGACATACACGCTAGTGATGGGCGTGTGTGCTTGCACTAGTGTGTTCATCATTTGAGGTAGATTTTGGACTATTATGGGATTTGTTGGCTATCATGCCTCGTTATATCCGTGTTTTCTAAACCTATATGATTAATTGGGTTCTGATTCATGTTAAAAGTCAAGTCAAGGCTATGTGTTATTTGCTTGAGAGTTGATAGGGCTATTCTTGCCGTTACTGAGCCATTTGCCTTAATTGTACACATACTCTCTGTCATGATGGTATATCTGTGTATGATATATCTAACTTAATACTTTCTTATTTGATTTCCTCACATGTTGTTGATGCCTTATATGTGCCATTGAATTGAAAACTGTGAGATGTGGTTAACCAGTTGATGATTGAGCTTGGGCCATAGAGAGCCGATTTGGTATTGATTTTGAGGTGACGCATATGCCAGGCACATATTGGGCTAGACGCTATTGATTTGGGGCGACGGGTGCACCAGGCCCCATTATTGGGAAATATGACTATGATCAGCACTTGGGCAGGATCCGCCCCTCCGGAATTTGATATGCCAACAGTGGGCGCAAGCACGATGTTTTATACACGTGCCATATGATGGGCAATTTTGCCAGGAACCTGTACATGTAGGCATAGAGATGTACTTTCGTCATGCTAGCTAGTAAATGAAATGTTTTATCCGTGTTGGGCTTTAACTATTATACATGGAAAGCATGTTTAAATTCCTAAGATGTGAACGAGCTGAACATGATATCATTTAATTATTTACTTACACCATTTTCTATACGATCTGAGATGTTACTGTTTATTATTATTGGTCTCTGACTGTTTCTTTTGAGCTTGTCACTACTTTCATCCCGAGGTTAGACTTATTATTTATTGAGTACATGGGGTCGGTTGTACTCATATGACACTCTGCACTTCATGTACATATCCAACTATCTCCGGACGAGATGCTTTCTAGACTTGAGTTTTTACCAGCTTTTGGGAGACTACGAGATAGCTGCTTTGTCGTCCGCGGTCTTTGAAGTCCTCTTTCTGTTATTTCTATTATTAATGTTCTATTGTTCAAACAGTTGCATAGGATTTGGCTTGTCTTTGATATTTAGAAGTGCTCATGTACTCATAGACACCAAATCTTTGAAATGGTTGTAGTAGTATTGTTGGTACTTTCTCAGTTACTTCATGATATTTATGTTGTTAAGTTTTATTAAATTATGTTTTTTATCAAATTCGTTGTTATTGTTGACTATCTGCTATTCTAGCAAGTAGTGTTAGGCACCGTCACGGCTCCGATAGGAGTTGGGTCATGACAAGTTGGTCTCCGAGCACTAGGTTGCTTAGGTCTCACGAGTCATGAGAAAGTTTAGCAGAGGCTTGCGGATGTGTACGGAGACATATGTACTTATCTCCGAGAGGCTACCAAGCTATTAGGAAACTTCACTTTCTTGTATTCTTGTCGCACGGATTTGTTAATTTCGGAATCTGAACCTCTATTCTTCTATTCTCTCACAAATAGTGAGGACACGATCAGCTGACCAAGCACCAGTACCACCAGTCAGGGCCGCGCAAGGCTAGGACAAAGGTAGAGGTCGAGTTGGGGCTCGCACTGCAGCGAGAGCAGCACATGTGGAGTCACCTATTGTACCAGCTACCTCACAAGCTAGGGGAGGAGCCCAGACTCCAGCCGCCTGTACTCTAGAGCAGCTAGCTCAGGGTCATCAGACACCAGGATATTACAAGTTCAACCAGTTGTTGCTGCTCAGGCTGAGATTGATTCACCTACGACTGATGCTGAGTAGAGGAAGTTGGAGAAGTTTAAGAAGCTTGATTCGCCCAAGTTCAGTGGGGCAGAGTTCGAGGATTGTCAGGATTTTCTGGATCGATGTCATCAAATTCTTCGCACTGCAGGTATTGTGGATATCAATGGGGCTTCTTTCACTACTTTTCAACTGATAGGGGCAGCCAACAGATGGTGGCAAGATTATGAGTTACGAGGCCAGCTTGCGCAGTACCACTTACGTGGCATGAGTTCTTAATTCTCTTCTTATAGAAGTTTGTTCCATAAACTCGTAGAGAGGAGTTGCATAGGGCATTTGAGCAGCTACGCTAGGGAGATATGATTGTGACTCACTATGAGATGAGATTCGTGGATTTGACCCATCATGCTGTATGGTTAGTTCCCACTGAGAGGAAGATGATTACGTTATTGTTTGGCTAGAGAGGCCGAGAAGGTTGCTAGATTTAACCAGGTGGCCGAGGTTGCTAGGCGCTTGGAACAAGTTCGCAGGCTTGAGTGTGAGGAGCGAGAGGGAAAGAGGCCCCGTGGATTGGGTGGTTTTAGTAGCGCCTCATCTAGAGGCCAGTCACATCACAGCAGAGACCATCCTTATAGGCCCGCTCAGATGATTCCTCAGGTTCCTCGAGGTCCATCATCTAGCCTTGATTCATACAGCACTCATCCAGTTCAGTCATCTTTCTGTGTACTCCCCAGCTTGGAGCTCATACCATGCTCCATCAGTTTAGGGTTCATTAGTGTCGGGTTTTTCCAATGGTTATTCCAACTCTGGGGGTCCAATTCAGGCCCTATCGTCATTTCTTGTTCGAGGTTGCTATGATTGTGGAGACTATTGGGGTTATGAGATGAGAGTTGATCTCTTACTGCTTAGTACGGTTGATTTTGATTTGATTTTGGGCATGGGTTAGTTGTCACTATATCACGCTATCCTTGATTGACACGCTATGACCGTGACATTGGCGATGTCGGTGATGCTAAGGTTAGAGTGGAGAGGCTTCCTAGATTATATTCCTCGTAGAGTGATTTCTCATTTCTAGGCTCAACGGATGGTTGAGAAGGGATATTTGGCGTACTTGGCCTTCGTGAGGGATGTTAGTGCGGATACTCCTTCCATTGAGTCAGTTCTGGTAGTGAGAGACTTTCCAGATGTGTTTCCAGCAGACCAGTCGGGCATGCCACCCGATATGGACATTGATTTTGGTATTGACTTGGTACTGGGCACTCAGCCCATATCTATTTCCCCGTATTGCATGGCACCCATAGAGTTAAAAGAGTTGAAGGAATAGTTGAAGGAGCTACTTGACAAGGGCTTCATCAGGCCTAGTCTGTTTCCTGGGGGTGCACCAGTTCTATTTGTGAAGAAGAAGGATAGTACTATGAGGATGCGTATTGACTATAGGCAGCTGAGCAAAGTTACTATTAAGAACAGGTACCTACTACCGCACATTGATGACTTATTTGATCAGCTTCAGGATGCTGGAGTGTTCTCAAAAATTGATTTGAGGTTGGGGTATCATCAGTTAAAGATTCGAGACTCAGATATTCAGAAGACGACATTTAGGACCCGCTACGGTCACTATGAGTTTTTAATGATGTCTTTTGGGCTGACCAATGCCCAAGCAGCCGTTATGCACTTAATGAATAGTGTGTTCCAGCCGTATCTTGATTCCTTCGTCATAGTATTCAATGATGATATATTGGCGTACTCATGCAGCAAGGAGGATCATGAGTAGCATCTAAGACTCGTACTCCAAACATTGAGGGAGAAGAAGCTATATACTAAATTCTTTAGGTGTGAGTTTCGGCTAGATTTAGTGGCATTTTTGGGGCACGTGGTGTCCAGTGAGGGGATCAAGGTAGATCGAAAGAAGATTGAGGCAATTTTTTTTTTTGGCAAATTATAAGTTTTTATTCGAATAAAAGCAAACCTCAAAGAAAAAGTACAAGAAAAGGGGATAAAAGCTCGATTTGTGTCGCCTATATGCTTTGGCTATATGTATCCAAAGGAATAGGACCTAAGCAAATACATACCGAGCTAAACCTTACCTTATCGATCCTATTGAGGCAAATAAAAAGGCCTCGCTATTAGCAAGCATGTAGAAAGAAAGAACTTGCAAGAACCAAATATTCTGTGATCATCATAGATGTTATAACCCATATTTGTACGTGTTAGATTACACCGTAAAATAGTCTACCTAGGTTCGAGAAGAGAATTACCTTTGAGACAATAAGAGTTTAGTCCTATTGGTCTTAAACGATGCAAAGGTGTATAAGGGTGGTTAACAAGTATTAGAGGATAAACGAGTTAAGGATGTTGTAACTCGCGTTTTTGGGAAAATCGAGAGGTGGTTAACATCACCAAGAGGTCATGTTTTAAGGTATTTGTATGATATGATATCCGTTTCATAATTCTTGAATTCAAACGAGTTATGAAACAAAAGTCGACAAAAGTTGTCGCAACTTAGGTTCACAATTTTACTTAAACGTTAGGTCAAATGTTTCTGCGATTTTCTCCCAATTTACAAGGAATTACGGGGTGATCTACCTACCAAATTAAAGGTCTATGAGTCTAGTTTCCAATGCTTCAAACCGTTTGTCAATAAGATCTCGGAGTATTGAGATAATTGCAATTCCGTAGAACTGCGCAGGCTGGTAGGTGACAAGTAGGTGCATCACCTACTTGCCAAAATTAAGGGCTAAAATTTAAAAGCCCCAAGTCGGTCAAGAGAGGGCTTTTAAAAGCTTCTAAAGCCAGCTAATTCACTATTATTTCATAGCTTCAAAACCTAAAATAACCCCTGCAACCCCTCCCCAAAATAATCCCACACAAACCCTAATCGATTTTTCCCCTCTTTCAAGTTCTAGTTGAAGGTAAACCCTAGAGTTTGAGGAACCAAAGCAAGGGCTGAGCTATCTAACAAGCAAGGTGAGTTTACTGCTCTATTTAATACATGTTTTCTACTGTTAAGTCTTGGTAAGTCGTTCTATGTGTGTAAGAACTCACGGGACGGTGATCGGAAGCCGTGAGTTCGAGTTATTCACTTGTAGCGGACTGTTTTGTGAACTGTTTTGTGTTGCTGTAAAGCTGCGTGTTATACTACTGATTTGTGGAGTTTTGGATGGGGAAGGGTGTGGAGAAACACCATATATATTTAGGGTTGTGGCCTGATAGTTGTTCATAACATTTCCGGATCGTTTGACACGACTATAGTGGCCATTGTACGTATGAAGTGATTGGTTTGTGCGTGGACTGTTTTGGGAGGTTCAATATGATTCTTGTTGATGTTGTTTGGCTGTTTGGTGGATGTTTTGACTTGTGTAAAGTCATATATATAGGGGAGGTGCTGTCCGTTTTATCGTAAAATAGGTTACAGTCGGTACATAATAGTTACGACGCTTAAACGATAACGTTAGTGTCCTTTCTCTTATTGTAGACTAAGAAGTCGTGGAAGTTTCATAGCTTGAGATTGGAAAGTATTGCAAGGTATGTGAGACTATCCTTTTCCTTCTTTTGCACGACTCTGACTGTACACTATGCAATGAACGAACCCCAAAGATACTCTACTCTTAGAATGTAGCAGTACATATATTGTTTCCCCTCTTATGGGGGAATTGATATGTTATTATTTCACCATGGTAGTATGACTCTTATGAGTCCAGCATGAACTATCTATTTTACTCTACCGAGCCGCGCTATAGTCGGCCGGGTATGGCACCTATTGTGCAACTATACATATGTATATGTTTTACTTTACTTAGTCGCGCTATAGTCGACAGCTATGTTACTCTACCCAGCCGCGATATAGTCGGCCGGGTATGGCACCTATTGTGCAACCACTGATCAGTTGGGTATGATAATGAGGAGGC
>MCJB01038060.1:4705-64687 GCA_002018475.1 Nicotiana obtusifolia
GGGGGGGGGGGGCGAAAAATTCCTTAGAAGGGGAGGAGAGAGAATTGGTCTTCTGTAAACTAGAATAGGAAAGCCTTTAAAATTTCCTTACTTCCTAAATTTCCCTACCGCTTCTTTGACTACATTATTTCTAATAAGTAGTTCGTAGGTAATTTCCAACGTAAGTAATTACTAATTTTTGAGCTTGTAAGATCTCGTGCTGAAACTCTAAATTTCCACTTTCGTAGATAATTCTTTGCTTCTTGTGCTCACTTAAAAAGCTGTCCGTTTATCGAGTCACATAAATCCAGTCACCCCGAAGAGAACTGTTGAACTTGTGAACTTGAAAGGTCATTGAGGAACTTGATCAATTAGAGGAAGCCATTTTGAGGACATGTGCGAAAATCCTACCCGAAAATATTGAGTGAACCCGAGAGCCATTCAAAAGTGAGTGAGGTATTTTACTAATCTTAACGCATACTCTAGTCTTGTTCTTTTGCAAGTATATGGCTACTGGCAGAGACAAGGTCGTGACAGACATTACTTTAGCCGAGCTTTGGGCTGAAGTAAGGGCACTTAGTACCCGAATGGAGAACCTTGAAAGAACCGATAGTACTCAGAAGAATGCCGAGGAAGGAACTAGTGATGGTTCAACCATAAGACTTGAACATGATGGTACTGTTTCTGAGGTGGAGAGTGACGAAGAGATAGTGAAAGCTAAAATTGAAGCCGAGGACCATGCCAGTACATTAACCCTGCCAGATAATGTTTGTGCAATGATGCAACCAGGTGAGTATTTGCGAGGTAATGATAGTTCTAAACTGTTAATTTGCCTAGTTCACAAGGGTGTTTACTTGAGTTCTAATGATGAAGTTTCTACTAGCGTACACCCCTTGCCTAGTGTTGTTGATGACATTTTGCAGGAATATGTGGACATGTTTGCCCCACGAGGAGATGGTTCATTCCAAGTGTTGCAGAAGATCAATAACAACGCCTATGTTATAGCCTGCCTGGTGAGTATAGTGTTTCTAAGACATTCAACGTTGCTAACTTAACTCCTTGTGTTGCATGTAGTGCCGCTTTGTAAGATGAAGATGGTTCGATTTTGAGGCTGAATTCTTCTCAAGAAGGGGAGAATGATGTAGGCCAACCTGAAAAATCTACGTTCATGCCATCAATGTCGGATAAGACAATAAAAGGCGTTGGTTAGCCTTGGAGAAGAGCCAAGCGTTCAAAAACTTGTGTTGGACGAAATATTTGTTGATAATGTAGATTTGTGTTTATGTTGTCTTATTGTGTTGCTGTGGAAGATATTGATTCGTACGTGGGGGTCCTGTGTTACCATTCTCTTTACTTAGCCAAATTGTGGCCTTTTCGTCAGTTATTTTTTTCCTAGTTGATTTAGGACAAGGCTCATTCTATATAAGCCAAAAGAATTCATTATTTTCAGCACCTTACATTATTATTTTCGATACAAAATCTGCAGCAACCTTTGCTCTCTGATTCGTGTGTTTTGACTTGTCCAATTTTTGGTGTGATTCCAAATTGAACTCGTTCCTTTGTTTGATAGAACAGTTTGAAAGACTATCGTTGTCTTGAGGGTTATTCAAATAGTATAGGTACTCCGTGACTTCATCAAGAAGGTACGTAAACTAGTTCCTACTTGTTGTCTTGATAGTTCACTGAGCGTCTTGCTTCTATCCTTTTATCTTGTTTTCCGCTTTTTATATCGTATCACTTGGTATCAGAGCTTGGAAAGGGTTTGTGTTTACAATCTCAATCCTGTTCTTCGTGCCTTAGTTTTAGGCTCTTTCGTTAATTTCGTTTTTGATAAAATAAAAGTGAAAGAAGAAGAAAAAAAAACCGAAACCTAGTGCTGATTGAAGTTGTTGAATCTTCTAGGAATTGAAATCTTGAAGTTGATTGTTAAAGAATCGTTCTTGAACCTAATCTTGAATTTCTTGATCGTTTAAAATCGTTAATCTTGAAATCTTGAAAAACCTAGTTGGAATCTTGAAAGAACACGTTTAATCTTGAAAATCTTGAAGTTCATGGACGCCAAGTTGTTGTTCTTGAAAGTAGTACACGTGAATCCTAAGAATCTTGAAGTTCTTGGAAATAAATTTATAGTTCTTGAAGCAATTTGCGTTGTTCTGGAAGGGGATCTTGAATATTCAAACGTTCTTAACAAGATTGCATTGGATTCTTGAAGTTTTTGAACATTAACTAGTTGTTCTTGAAAGTTTTCTTGAAAGATTTGTTGAAGGTGTAAGAGGGGCGAGAATTTGGAGAAGGAGAAGGACCAAGAAACCCTAATTCTAGTCCAAGAAGAAAACAACTCCCAATCCAAAAGGGAGAACTTTCCAGGAGTTAAATTCTTGTTCGACAAGGAGAGGGGGGGGGGGCGAAAAATTCCTTAGAAGGGGAGGAGAGAGAATTGGTCTTCTGTAAACTAAAATAGGAAAGCCTTTAAAATTTCCTTACTTCCTAAATTTCCCTACCGCTTCTTTGACTACATTATTTCTAATAAGTAGTTCGTAGGTAATTTCCAACGTAAGTAATTACTAATTTTTGAGCTTGTAAGATCTCGTGCTGAAACTCTGAATTTCCACTTTCGAAGATAATTCTTTGCTTCTTGTGCTCACTTAAAAGCTGTCCGTTTATCGAGTCACATAAATTCACTCACCCCGAAGAGAACTGTTGAACTCTTGAACTTGAAAGGTCATTGAGGAACTTGATCAATTACAGGAAGCCATTTTGAGGACAAGTGCGAAAATCCTACCCAAAAATATTGAGTGAACCCGAGAGTTATTCAAAAGTGAGTGAGGTATTTTACTAATCTTAACGCATTCTCTAGTCTTGTTCGTTTTCAGGTACATGGCTACTAGCGGAGACAAGGTCGTGACCGACATTAATTTAGCCGAGCTTTGGGCTGAAGTAAGGGCACTAAGTATCCGAATGGAGAACCTTGAAAGAATCGTTAGTACTCAGAAGAATGCCGGGGAAGGAACTAGAGTTGGTTTAAGCTTAAGACCTGAACATGATGGTACTGATTGTGAGGTGGAGAGTGACGAAGAGATAGTGAAATCTAAAACCGAAGCCTTGGACCATGCCAGTACATTAACCCTGCCAGGTAATGTTTCTGCTATGATGCAACCAGGTGAGTATTTGCAAGGTAATGATAGTTCTAAACTGTCAAGTTGCATAGTTTATAAGGGTGTTTCTTGAGTTCTAATGATGATGTTTCTACTAACGTTTACCCCTTGCCTAGTGTTGCTGATAACATTTTGCAGGAATATATGGCCATGTTTGCCCCATAAGGAGATGGTTCATTCCAAGTGTTGAAGAAGATCAATAACAACACCTATGTTATACCCTGCCTAGTGAGTATAGTGTTTCTAAGACATTTAACGTTTCTGTCTTAACTCCTTGTGTTGCAGGTAGTGCCGCTTTGAATGATAAAGATGGTTCGATTTTGAGGACGAAATCTTCTCAAGGAGGGGAGAATGATGCAGCCCAACCTGATCAACCTACGTTCATGCCATAAATATAGGATGAGACAAGAAAAGGCATTGGTTAGCCTTGGAGAAGAGCCAAGCGTTCACACATATTGTGTTGGACGAAATATTTGTTGATAATGTAAATTTGTGTTTATGTTGTATTATTGTTTTTCTATGGAAGATATTGATTCTTACTTGGGGGTCATGCGTGACCATTCTCTTTACTTAGCCAAATTGTGGCATTTTTGTTAGTTATTTTTTTCCTAGTTGATTTAGGACAAGGCTCATTCTATATAAGCCTAAATACTTCATATTTTCAGCACCTTACATTATTATTATTGATACAAAATCGGAAGCAACATTTGCCCTCTAATTCGTGTGTTTTGACTTGTCCAATTTTTGGTGTGGTTCCAAATTGAACCTGTTCCTTTGTTTGATCGAACCGTTTGCAAGACCATCATTGTCTTGAGGGTTGTTCGTATAGTATAGGTACTCCGTGACTTCATCAACAAGGTAAGTAGACTAGTTCCTACTAGTTGTCTTGATAGTTCATTGAGCGTCTTGCTTCTATCCTTTTATCTTGTTTTCCACTTTTTAAATCGCATCACTTGGTATCAGAGCTTGAAAAGGGTTTGTGTTTACAATCCCAATCCTGTTCTTCGTGCCTCAGTTTTAGGCTCTTTCTTTAATTTCGTTTTTGATAAAAAAAAAAAATGAAAGAAGAAGAAAAAAAAAACCGAAACCTAGTGTTGATTGAAGTTGTTGAATCTTCTAGGAATTGAAATCTTGAAGTTGATTGTTGAAGAATCGTTCTTGAACCGAATCTTGAAGTTCTTGATCGTTTAAAACCGTTAATCTTGAAATTTTGAAAAACCTAGTTGGAATCTTGAAAGAACACGTTTAATCTTGAAAATCTTGAAGTTCATGGACGCCAAGTTATTGTTCTTGAAAGTAGTACACGTGAATCCTAAGAATCTTGAAGTTCTTGAAAATAAATTTATATTTCTTGAAGCAATTTGCGGTGTTCTGGAAGGGGATCTTGAATGTTCAAACGTTCTTAACAAGATTGCATTGGATTCTTGAAGTTCTTGAACATTAACTAGTTGTTCTTGAAAGTGTTCTTGAAAGATTTGTTGAAGGAGTAAGAGGGGCGAGATTTTGGAGAAGGAGAAGGACCAAGAAACCCTAATTCTAGTCCAAGAAGACAACAACTCCCAATCCAAAAGAGAGAACTTTCAAGGAGTTAAATTCTTGTTGGACAAGGAGAGGGGAGGGGGGCCGAAAAATTCCTTAGAAGGGGAGGAGAGAGAATTGGTCTACTCCAAACTAGAATAGGAAAGCCTTTAAAATTTCCTTACTTCCTAAATTTCCTTACTACTTCTTTGACTACATTATATCTAATTAGTAATTCGTAGGTAATTTCCTACTTAAGTAATTACTAATTTTTGAGCTTGTAGGATCTCGTGCTGAAACTATGAATTTTCATTTTCGTAGATAATTCTTTACTTCTTGTGCTCACTTAAAAAGCTGTCTGTTTATCGAGTCACATAAATTCACTCACCCCGAAGAGAACTGTTGAACTGTTGAACTTGAAAGGTTATTGAGGAACTTGATCAGTTAGAGGAAGCCATTTTGAGGACAAGTGCGAAAATCCTACCCAAAAATATTGAGTGAACCCGAGAGTTATTCAAAAGTAAGTGAGGTATTTTACTAATCTTAACGCATTCTCTAGTCTTGTTCTTTTGCAGGCATATGGCTACTAGCGGAGACAAGGTCATGACCGACAATACTTTAGCCGAGCTTTGGGCTGAAGTAAGAGCACTTAGTATCCGAATGGAGAACCTTGAAAGAACCGTTAGTACTCAGAAAAATGCCGGGGAAGGAACTAGAGTTGGTTCAACCTTAAGACCTGAACATGATGGTACTGATTGTGAGGTGGAGAGTGACGAAGAGATAGTGAAAGCTAAAACCAAAGCTGTGGACCATGCCAGTACATTAACCCTGCCAGGTAATGTTTCTGCTATGATGCAACCAGGTGAGTATTTGCGAGGTAATGATAGTTCTAAATTGTTAATTTGCATAGTTTATAAGGGTGTTTCTTGAGTTCTAATGATGATGTTTCTACTAACATTCACCCCTTGCCTAGTGTTGTTGATAACATTTTGCAGGAATATATGGACATGTTTGCCCCATAAGGAGATGGTTCATTCCAAGTGTTGCAGAAGATCAATAACAAAGCCTATGTTATACCCTGCCTGGTGAGTATAGTGTTTCTAAGACATTCAACGTTGCTAACTTAACTCCTTGTGTTGCATGTAGTGCCGCTTTGAAAGATGAAGATGGTTCGATTTCGAGGACGAAATCTTCTCAAGGAGGGGAGAATGATGCAGGCCAACCTGATCAAGCTACGTTCATGCCATCAATGTCGGATGAGACAAGAAAAGGCATTGGTTAGCCTTGGAGAAGAGCCAAGCGTTCACACTTCTTGTGTTGGACGAAATATTTGTTGATAATGTACATTTGTGTTTGTGTTGTATTATTGTGTTTATATGGAAGACGTTGATTCCTACTTGGGGGTCCTGCGTGACCATTCTCTTTATTTAGCCAAATTATGGCCTTTTTGTTAGTTATTTTTTTTTCTAGTTTATTTAGGACAAGGCTCATTCTATATTAGCCTAAAGACTTCATTATTTTCAACACCTTACATTATTATTTTCAATACAAAATTGGTAGCAACCTTTGCTCTCTAATTCGTGTGTTTTGACTTGTCCAATTTTTGGTATGATTTCAAATTGAACTTGTTCCTTTGTTTGATCGAACAGTTTGCAAGACCATCGTTGTCTTGAGGGTTGTTCGTATAGTATAGGTACTCCGTGACTTCATCAAGAAGGTAAGTAGACTAGTTCCTACTTGTTGTCTTGATAGTTCATTGAGCGTCTTGCTTCTATCTTTTTATCTTGTTTTCCGCTTTTTATATTACATCACATCAGCCGCTCCAGAACACATGAAAATGGTCTTAAACCACCCCCGAAACACACCCGAGTCCAATTGGAACCCCGTCTAGTAATACCAACAAGTCCAAATATATCACGACCCCAAATTCTAACCAACAGGGTCATGATGGCACCTAACATTACTTGCTAGGAACCTAACACTTGATAATAAATAAGGAAGCTAGACTAACAAATAACAGCTTAATAATATAGAACAAGTGTAAAACTCAAAAATGCATAAATAACTCTAAAACCAAACGCTGTCTACATAACCTCCTAAAATTTGGTGTCACGGAGTATATGAGCGACTAAGAGTACTACATACAAAGTCTGAAATAAAATGCAATACTGTCTAATGTAAGAAAACAGTAATAATTAGAGTGAAAGTGACTCCGGAATTTGCAAACGGGAATGCAGCACTACCTCAAGTCTCCCAGATATCCAAGCTTCCTCCTGAACACTACTAGGACCCGCATCAGAATTTGCACAAAAAGTTCAAAAAGGTAGCATGAGTACAATCGACTCAATATATTCAATAAGTATTGAGCTTAACCTCGACGAGGTAGTGACGAGGCTATTGCAAGACACTTACCATATAAACATCTATAGGTAATAAGCAACATAAATAGCAATAGAGATGATAGTAATAATAACATGAAATAAAATGGCAGGAAACAATAAACAAATCAGATAACAAAAGCAATAACTATGTTTCTCGAATAGCATAACCAAAAGCCTTTTCAGTAGCTCAAGTCAACAAGGAAATAACAATATTCGTAATCAACACAGCCAAAGCCCACAAGGAAAGCTATATCACAAAGAACACTAACATGTCATAACATATACGTTGTGGCACACAACCCGGTCTAACACTCAAAAACATTGTTGAGGCAGCAACCCCATCCCATGCTATTGATGAGATTAGCAACTCAGTCCGTATGATGATATTGTTGCGGCAGAAACCTAATGCAACATGTCAATTCACATAGAAGCATCCAACAACACAGCCCATATGGTGAAATTCATAGTAAACTATCGAGGAAAATAGATAAGCATAATTTACTAAGGTAAAGATTAACACGAACAAGGAGTATTGGGAATTCCAAATATCATAACCAATCTCACTACTGTAACTCAATAATTATAAAAACAAGGTTATTAACATGCAAACACTCAAACGATCACGCAATCCCAACAATGTATAGGTAAATAAAGCATAAAACAAGTATGGTATGAAACGTATAGACATGTTCTAGTAAATGCATTTATTTAGTGAAAGCATGAATAAGTAAAAGCATGTTTCAAATAGAGGCATATATCAAATAAGACTATGTATCAAATAAAGGCATATAGCAAGTAAAGTATGGGACAAGTAAAAGCGTGCAATAAATAAAGGCGTGATATAAGTAAAGGCATATATTAAACTAGTTTTACCCGCATACTTTAACCTGTGACAATGCATATGCACTTGTCACCTTGCATATACGTCGTCCCCAACACATTGAAAACATAGCAAATAGTCCAATCACATCCTAAATTTCCTCAAATTAAGGTTAACCACGGTACTTACCGTTTTCTTAACCAAATCAACAATTTAAATAACTAAATGTAGAAGCTGAGAAGTAAATCCTCCCAAAAATCTCCTCCATCCGTGATCTAGGTCTCAAAAATGGCGAAAAGGGGCTAAATCCCGATGTTCAACCTTTTATATACATGGGCATCAGTTATTCTTCGTGTTCGCGAAGCAACTATCGCGTTCGCGAAGGCCTTCTCGTGTTTGCAAAGGATATTACCTCCAAGCCTCCGCGTTCGCGATGCTGTTGTCACATTCGGAATGAAGAGAAGTCCATCAGCCCCCCAAGTGCCCAAAGACTACACGTTCGCGTGTGGGCAGCCGTATTCGCGAATGCCAGATCCCCTCAAGCCATCACATTCGTGAGCTCACCCTTGCGTTTGCGTAGTGTAAAACCACCCCAGCCTAGATGATCCTTCGGGAACGTGAGACAAGCTTCGTGTCCGCGATGCATACCACACCAATAGCAGATGAACTATTGTAACTTGTGCAAGAGTAGCCGAAAACCACCTCGAAACTCACCTCTACAATCAAGAATCAAGCATCAAAAGTCAAAGATTTCAAAGTTCATAAATCCATTTTTCAACTTTTCACCATAAGAGCCGAAACGGCCTCGGGTCACCCCGGACCCAACAAAACATGCATAAAAGTCCAAAATCATCACACGAAGCTACTAAAATTGTCAAAACACTGATCTGAGGTTGTTGACCATGGTCAACTCCAATAACTATTAAGTTTTTAAAACAAGTTTTCTTTGAAAAATC
The DNA here is from genome assembly GCA_002018475.1 of Nicotiana obtusifolia. Taxonomy (NCBI): domain Eukaryota; kingdom Viridiplantae; phylum Streptophyta; class Magnoliopsida; order Solanales; family Solanaceae; genus Nicotiana; species Nicotiana obtusifolia. The sequence continues at coordinate 13,515 of MCJB01038060.1, forward strand.
ACATTTATACTCTTAAGAAATCAAACAGACCATACACGCAAGTCATAAATCATCAAATTAGGCTATTTAAAGTCTTAAAGCACGAAACATAAAGCTAGAACTCAAAGTGACCTATCCGGACATTACATTCTCCACCTCTAAATGAAATGTTCATCCTCAAACGGAGATAGAAATATACTAAATTGGACTCGGACTCTCAAGAAGCATCCTCAGCCGGCTGACCTTTCCACAGTATCTTCACAGAAGGAATTTTCTTAGATCTCAACTTCTGAACATGTAGATCTATAATAGCGACATGCTCTTATTCATAAGTCAGATTCTTATCAAGTTGCACCGTGCTGAAGTCCAATACATTCAACTGATCTTCATGATAATTCTAAAGAACAGAATCATAAAACACCAGATGTACCCCTACTAGGCTGGGAGGTAATGTAAGACTATAAGCAATCTCTCCAACTCTCTCTAAGGTCTTAAATGGGCCAATAAACCTTGGGCTCAACTTGCCTTTCTTCACAAATCTCATCACATCCTTCATAGGCGAAACTTTCAAAAGTGCCTTCTCGCCCTCCATATAAACCTTCTGCTGTGTAAGAAGATGATCCTAGATCAACTTCACCTTATCTAAGACATCACGAACCAAGTCCGTACCCAACATCCTAGCCTCACCAGGCTCAAACCAACCAATAGGAGAACATCACCATCTACCATATAAAGCTTCATATGGCACCATCTGGATGCTAGACTAGTAGTTGTTGCTATAGACAAACTCCACTAATGGTAGAAACTAATCCCAATAGCCTCCAAAATCCATAACACAGGCCCTCAACATAACCTCAAGGATCTGGATAGTCCACTCTGGCTGGCCATCCATCGTGGGTGAAATAGAGTGCTTAACTCCACCTACATGCCCAAATCTCGCTAAAAACTCTCTAAAAGTGCAAAGTGAATTGAGTGCCACAAAATAATAGATATGGGCACACAATGCAAACGAACAATTTCTCTGTGTAGATCTGAGCCAACCTCGCTGAAGCGTAAGATGTCATCACCGGAATGAAATGCATAGATTTGGTCAACCTATCCATAATAACCCAAATGGCATCATACTTCCTCATAATCCATGGTGCTCCTACCACAAGTCGGTAGTAATGATCTCCAACTTCCACTCCGATATAACCAAGCTCTAAGTCAAACCACTTGGTTTCTAATGTTCATACTTGACCTACTGGCAATTCGAGCACCGTGAAACATGCCCAACAATGTCCTTCTTCATCTTGCACCACTAGTAATGCTGCTTCAAGTCATGATACATCTTCGTGAAGCTTGGATAAATAGAATAACATGAGCTATGAGTCTCCTCAAGAATAAACTCCCTCAAGCCATCAACATTCGGAACTCAAATCCGGCACTGAAGCCGCATAAAACCATCATCTCCAATCACTACCTTCATTTCACCACCTCTCTGCACTGTGTTCCTAAACATCAGCAAATTCGAATCATCAAACTTACGAGCCTTGATGCGCTCCAACAAAGACGACTGCACAACAACATAAGCAAGAACCCTATTAGGCCTGGAAATATCCAGTCTCACAAATTTGTTAGCTAAAGCCTAAACATCCATAGCCAATGGCCTCTGCTCAACTAGTATAATGCTAAACAACCTATGGTCTCTGCCTTCTTATTCAAGGCACCATCTACCTCATTTGCCTTTCTCGAATGATACAAGATAGTGATACCATAATCTTTCAACAGCTCCAACCATCTATGCTCTCAAGCTTAAAACCTTCTACTTGAACAAATGATAGAGAATCTGATGACTAGTGTAAACCTCACATGCCATGCCATACAAGTAGTGCCTCCAAATCTTGACCGCATGTACAATAGATGCTAACTCCAAATCATGTTACCGGATAATTCTTCTCATGGGTCTTTAACTGACGAGATGCGTAGGCAATTACCCTACCATCCTACACCAAAACTGTACCAAGTCTAATGCACGAAGCATCACAATACACATTATATAACCCCGAACCTATGAGCAATACCAACATTGGTGTTGTAGTCAAGGCCATCTTGAGCTTCTAAAGCTCTTATCACACTCATCAGACCATCTGAAAAGAGCACCCTTCTGTTTCAACTTGGTCAATGGGGATGTAATATATGAAAATCCTTCATCAAAGTGATGATAGTAGCCAGCTAAACCCAAGAAACTCCAAATCTCTATAGCTGAAGTAGGTCTAGGCCAATTCTGAACTACCTCAATCTTCTTAGGATTAACCTTGATACCATAACTAGGCACAACATGACCCAATAATGCAACAGAATCCAACAAGAACTCACACTTTAAAAACTTTGCAAATAGCTGACGATCCCTCAGTCTGGAGTATTACTCTCAAGTGTTGCTCATGCTCCTCTCTACTATGAGAATAAACCAGAATATCATCAATCAATACAATCATAAAGGAATCCAAATTATTCTTGAACCTTCAGTTCATCAAATCCATGAAAGTTGTTGGGGACATTAATCAACCCAAATGACATCACGAAGAACTCATAATGACCATAGCGAGTCATAAAAGTTGTATTAGGAACATCTGAAGCTCTAACCTTCACTTGATGGTAGAAAGCTCAAATCAATCTTGGAAAACACCTTGGAACTATGAAGCTGGTCAAACAAATTATTAATAACAGGCAATGGATACTTGTTCTTGAAGTAACCTTATTCAACTGCCGATAATCAATGACATTTTCATAAAACCGTCATTCTTCTTCACAAACAACACTTCAACTCAACTGGAGCCATACGGTATGGTGGGATAGAAATGGGCTGTGTTTTTGGAACCAAGTCAATGTCTCTATCAGGCGGCATGCCAAGTAAATCTGCTGGAAATACCTCTGGAAAATCTCTCACTACCTGTACTGAATCCATAGAAGGGACTTCCACACTAGAATATCAAATGTAATCCAAATATGCTAAACACCCCTTCTCAACCATGCGTTGAGCCTTCAAGAATGAAACCACCCTACTGGTAGAATGTCCAAGGGTCCCTTTCTACTCTAATTTAGGCAACCTCGGCATAGCTAAAGTCACAGTCTTAGGGTAATAATCCAAGATGGCATGATACAAGGACAACCATCCACACTAAGAATAACCTACAAATCCATCATATCCAACAACAAGAGATCAACTATAGTGTCAAAGCTATTAATAGTAATAAAACAAGACCGATACACTCGATCTACTACTATAGAATCCCCAACTGGTGTAGACATAGAAACATGAATATCAAGATCGCGAGGCATACTCAAGTTCGATGCAAAATATGAGACACATATGAATAAGAAGAACCTGGAGCAAACAGCATCGAAGTATCACTATGGCAGATTGAGATAATACTTGTAATAACTACATCAGACAACTCTGCCTCAGGCCCACTTAGAAATGCTTAACAACGGGGTTGAACCCACCAACCTATCTTTCACCTATTGGACAACCTCTCACTTACTAGCCTCCACCTATAGCTAGCGGACCTCCACATCTAGCTAGCTGACCCCCGCCTCTAGCTAGCTGGAAGGTGGCGTAGTAAATTGTACTGGAACAATGGCATGGCTACCCTATTGTTCTCCACTCTGTAATCTTGAGAAATGCCTCCTTTAATACCCCATATCTCCATACTCGAAGCAACCCTTCACCGGATGTAGCTGATGGGTCTGAGGTTGTCTTTGACGATCTGAATCACCACTATAGAAACTCTATATCGGAGGTGCACTAATGGGAGCTGGAGATGCACTTAATGATGGCTGCCCTAAGCAGGAACCATAAGTACCATGGCTACCTGAAGTAACACGTGAACTTGGAGTGCTAACTAAATTGGCCTGATAGAATGACCTCTACCAAAAGGACACCTGCTTCCAAACAAAGGCACCACTGAAGCCAGCAATATAATGAGGCATCTTATCAGATGTTGCGTCTCTCCCCTGGTCACGGATCCGCTCAATCCTCCTAGAAATCTTAACCACTTGAGTAAAAGAGGTCTCGGTCTCAGCCTCTCTAGCCATCTGAAGTCTGATGCCATAAGCAAGACCTTTTATAAATCTTTGCACCTTCTCCCTCTCAGTAGGGATCAGGACAGCTGCATGATGAGACAAATCAACAGATTTCATCTCATATTGGGTGACTGTCATACCACCCTTCTATAGGCGCTCAAACTGACTACACAGATCGTCTCTCTAAGTGAAGGAAATAAACTTCTCCAAGAAAAGCTATGAAAACTGAGCCCAAGTATGTGGAGGTGACCCTGCTGGTCTACCCATCTCTTAAGTCAGCCACAAACTCTTGGTTGAACCATGCATCTGAAAGATGGTAAAATCGACTACATTGGACTCAATTAGTCCTAAATAGGGCAGAATCTCATGAAAATAGTTCCAAGAACTCCTGAGCATCCTCTAAAGTCACCTCTAAAGTGAGGAGGAAACAACTTCTTATACCTATCCATCCTCTTCAACTCATCATCTGACATCACGGGCCTAACCTCTAGTTGTGCTGCAATAATAGGCTGAACCACCCCAACTGGAAACACTAATGGGGTATGATATCTCTACACCATCTACTCTAGAGTGTGAGTGACAAGAAACAACTGGTACCATAGGAAGCATACCTACCTAAGCCATATTCTCCATAAGGCACACCATATTGACCAAAACGTCCTAAAGCAATGGAGTAGCAATAAACCCCTCTAGGACCTCAGTTGGTCCTACTAGCTCAACATGAACCAGATCTCAACCTCTGGATTTATCTGAGGCTTAGCTGACATTGCTCTAGTACGAGCATGAGTGGATGCAGGTGTTGTAACACGTACCCTAGGATGGGCTATTACTCTACCCCATCCCCAGCCTCTACCTCGGTCTTTACCCTTTGTAGTGGCTACAACCTGAGGCTCCGGCTTCTGATCAACTACGGCTGAAGCATGTGTCCTCACCATCTGCGAGAGAATAACAGAAGAAAGATTCAAACTTTAGGACAAAATAATATCTCACGATAGAGAAAGAAAGAAGTGAAGTTTCCTAAAAACCTTATAGCCTCTCGAAGATAAGTACATACATCTCTATATCGATCTATATGACTCTATCAAGCATGCTCATGACTCGTGAGACCTATGCAAACCTAAGGCTCTTATACCAACTTGACATGATCTAAAATCCCAACCAACGGGATTGTGATGGCGCCGAACATCGCTTGCTACATAAGCAAACACTTAACAATAAATAAGGAAACTAGACTAACAGCATAACAATATAGAACAAGAGTAAAACTCAAAAATACATAAATAAGTCTAAAATTGTCACGGCCCAAAATCCACTAATCGTAATGGCACCTAACCTAACCCGCTAGGTAAGCTAACTACAGTCAACACAATTCAATTGAGAATAACTGGGGATCAATGAATGAAACAACTAAAATTTTATACAGTAACCTAAGGACTGGTAGTATAAATCATGAACTTCTTGATTTAGAATTCACAAAGCTAATATGAAATAAATACATCATTTAATCGGTATATACATAAATAGATTTTCCAATCTAAAGCTACCAAGGACAAGAAGCAGCTATAACCGCAACGCAGGTAAATCTTCAATGCCAGCTCCCACCATACACAGCAATATTGGCTCCATGATCTGCACACAAGGTACAGAAGTGTAGTATGAATACAACCGACCCCATATACTCAATAAGTATCCTAACTAACCTCAGCGAGGTAATGAAAGCAAGAACTATAAATGATACTCGCTGATCATCTATGCAGTTCATAAATTCAACAAGTATAGAACAAATAATGATCAAATTAGGTAAATCAAAGGTAAAACCACCTTAGTGCTCAAAATTCTTTGTTTTAAAGTGTTCTAATCGGTCAACAATCTAGCATATAAGGAATATATGAAAGTAAATCAGGTAAACCGTCAAAGAAATTGCAAGTAAAAATGAAATACAATAATAAATATCAATTATGGCACGCAACCATATCCATATAACCATAAGCCAATAAGGCCTGTTGCGGCCTGCTACCCGATCCAAATAACAATAACCAGCTCTCCCATAGCTCACATCAACCAGAAACCCGTCACTTTCTCACAATTCGTGTGTACACCATCAAGAGAGAAACATGAGACGGTGACCCTAGAGGGATAGATCCGTATCCACACGCTGCACAGACAACTCACATACTGCACGGACAACTCACTTGCTGCATAGATAACTCATGCGCTGCAATATCAATATCTGGATCCGCATAGACAACTCACATGCTACACGGACAACTCACATGCTCATAAAATCAATCCGCATGGACAACTCACGTGCTGCACGGATAACTCACGTTCAGATATCACAATCCGCTCGACGTGGTCACAAGCATAAAAACACAATCCGCCCGGCATGGTCACAACTATAACAACACAGTCTGCCCAGAAAAACCACATGCATAACAACACAATCTGTCGGGCCTGGTCACAGGCATCCAGTCAAAATCATATCACACAAAAGCAAGTATACAAGAACACATGTATATGATGAATAAATATAAGATTTCATGCTCCTGGACTAGCATAATAACATGGTAAAGTGTAGGCATGTGCAAGGTGGGGTATCATAGCTCAAATCGATAATTTCATCATAGAATTAGCAATTACCAAGTTTATTAAGGAAGCATCTTCTTAACCTCAAACATGGCTCAAATAGTTCACAAAAATGTTACAAATATGAGAAACATCATAGCTTAAAGCTTAACAACCAATTCTAGGCATATCATAGTCTAAGCATTACCCTAAGCATGGATAAATACCTCGGTACTCGCACATTGGCTCAAACCCCACACATATGCGCACCTAGCACGTAGCTATCACAAATAATGAGGCAACTAGTGCCTCAACCAAAATTGCAAGTAAAGATGAAATGCAATAATCAAATATCAGTCCATTGCAGCGCGCAACCCGATCCATATAACCATAAGCCAATAAGGCTTGTTACAACATGCAAACCGATACAAAAATACCAATAACCAGCTTTCCCAGAGCTCACATCAACCAGAAACCCGTCGGTTTCTCAGAATCCACATGTACACCATCAAGAGAGAAACATGAGAGGGTGACCATAGGGGAATGGATCTGTATCCACACACTGCACGGACAACTCACATGCTGTAATATCAAGCCGCACGGACAACTCACGTGTTGCGTGAAAAACTCACGTGCTATAATATCAATATCTGGATCCGCATAGACAACTCATGCGGTGCACGCACAATTCACGTGCTAATAATATCATTTCACACAGACAACTCACGTGCTACACAGATAACTCACGTGAAAATATCACAATCCACCCAGCGTGGTCACAGGTATAACAACACAATCCGCCCGGCGTGTTCACATGCATAACAAAACAATCCGCCCAGTGTGGTGTAACGGCCCGATGTATCGTAGAAACAAATGTGATGCTAATTGTTTAGACTTGGTTGCCTTAAGTGCAAATTCCCCTTTGTAATTGTGCAATTCTAATATTCTTGCCGGGTATGAGGTATAAGAATTTGAATAAACTAAGGAAAGAGTTCGAAAAATTGAGAAATGCAAGAAATGAGATCGCATTTCATATATGCAAACCGCATATCTCACTTAGGCATCGCAAAGTAAAGCAAAAACCAGGGTATAGAACCAGGTCAGGATTTGCGGTCAGTATGCGATCGCATACCGGAAATGCGGACCGCAAATTTCACTTCCTGGATCGCATAGTGAAACAGAAAAATTGGGCAAACATTTCGTCGAAAATGCGACGAGAATGCGGACCGCATTTTCAGAAATGCGAACCGCGGATTTGACAGTAGGATCGCAGAGTGAGACAGAGTTTTGGGTCAAAAGTTGTGTCAGAAATGCGGCCCAAATATGGACCGCATATGTGTTCTACGACCAGAATGCGATCGCATTCTGGCACCTGGCAACTTATTTTCATTCTGATTTTTCGCCTACTATAAATAGGAACCCATAACCCTAACACGCAAAAACCCACTTATTTTCGACACCATCTCAGAAAAACCTCTTTAAAACACCTTCAAACTCCAACAAATCAACCTCCTAATCACCTTGAAATAGCCCCCAATTCCATGAAAACACCTCCATAACATAGCTATCAACTCCCAATTACCAACCCAGCTCTTCCCATTTAAACTCACCAAAACCCAGCTGAGGAATCGCCTGAGACAACCCCAAATACGCTGAAAAACAACTGTGAAATCATCCTTTCAACACCCCGACGTCAATTACGAAGAACCCACTCTCCAAACCCCAAAAACCCCAGCCCGAATTACTGCAAATCCTATCGTGAACAGTACCCAAAAGGTTCAGACGGGTTTGAGGATCCAAGGCTCGTGATTTTATTGTTGCAAGGATTTGGATTCCTTGGAAAATCAGGAATGTTGGCAAAGCAAGGTAAGTGGTTGTCCTAATCTTAGCTTGAGGGACTAGAAATCATGTGCTAATTTTTAAATTGCTTCTTGTAGAGAACAATGTATAGGTATGGTGACGAGTACCTATACATTGGTGTCGAGCATGACCATGGGTCATATATTGATAAGTGTTGTGCAATTATTGTTCTAATTGCTGAATATTATCTGTGACATTGTTGTAATATGAGTAGGAGCGGGTGGCACGCCTGCCACAAGATATCGTGAAATGAGGGCGGGTGGTACGCCTACCACATGAATTTATCATTATAATTGTTCCTCTTGATTACAGGTTGACGTATCTTTTATTCGGCATGATTTAGATTGTTAGAAGGACTAGTTGAATAAGGAAGTGTTAGAAGTCAAAAAGGGGTTCAGTATCTAAGTCATGGGTAGTGTTTTAGGGGTTCGTTAGGAGTTTAAGGGATCCGGTGTCACAATAGCAGCATCGTGTCTAGGTTTAATGAATGATAATTGAGTTGGGAGGTTAATTGTAGAACTTCAACTGTGATTGAGTACTAACATTGATTGAGCTAAATAGGAGTGGAATATGGTTTGGTTATAGCTGATTTCCCCCTGGCCAGGATGATTGTTTGATGGTATTATTTCCCTCATTGGGAAGTTATTATGTTGCCTTGTTCCCTTGACGGTACTTCTTGTGATTGTTGTGGTATTGTAAGTGGGAGCGGGTGGCATGCCTGCCATAGGATATAATGTAAGTGGGAGCGGGTGGCACGCCTGCCACAGGATATATTGTAAGTGGGAGCAGGTGGCACGCCTTCCACGAGATGCATTGTAAGTGGGAGCGTGTGGCACGCCTGCCACGAGATATTATGGAAGTGGGAGCTGGTGGTACGCCTACCACAAGAGGTTACTGTAAGTGGAAACGGGTTGCACGCCTGCAACAAGAGGTTACGGGAGGTGAAGGTGGCTTGTATCTCATCTCATTGTGTCAAAGGCTAAATTGCAGTTTTCTTTCTTATTCATTGATGATTTGTTTCGCTTTATTTGTCTGTTATTGCAATGTATGTTTTCTTTCCCCCGTTTAAATTGTTTTATGTATTTCTAGTTTTCTGCTGTAGATACATATATGTTGATAACTGTACAGGGTTATCTGAAGTCTGGTCCTAGCCTCATCACTACCTCGTCGGGGTTAGGCCAGGCACTTACCAGCACATGGGGTCGGTTGTGCTGATACTACACTCTGCACTCTTTTGTGCAGATCCCAGTGCCGCAGGCTTCGGACAGTAGAAAGCTTCCAGCGTTGTGATTATCAGGTGACCCAAGGTAGTACTGCAGACGTTCGCAGATCTTGGCGTCCTCTGTCCCTTTTCTTTACCTGTTTCTTCCACGTAGTTCGGAGACAGTATTTTATTATTTCTTTCAGAACCTTTTTTGTAGTACTCTTAGACAGTCTGTGAAACTGTGACTCCAGATCTTGGGTAGTTTGTAAAAGAGATTTTATTTGAAATATTCTATGTATTTCGCTCGTTAAATTGTGTTGTTCATTTATGGTTGGTTTGACTTGAATTGATTTCGAATGAGAACGTGGTAAATAATTCGGTTGATTGGCTTGCCTATCTTTCACTAGTATGTGCCATCACGACTCCCGAGGGTGGAAAATTCGGGTCGTGACAGGTTGGTATCAGAGCCCTAGGTTTACATAGGCCTCACAGTTCACAGACAACTCGGTAGAGTCTGAGGGATCGGTACGGAGACGTCTGTATTTATCCCCCAGAGGCTACAGAGTTAGGAAAAGACTCCACTTTTGTTCATTCTTGTCGTGCGGGTTGCCCCTCAAATACTAATTGGATTCCCACTCTATTCTTTCGCAGATGGCGAGAACACGCGCTTCCTCTTCTACCACTCTGCAGCCCGAGCTCCCAGCAACAGCTCCTACACGGGGCAGAGGGCGAGGTCGAGGTCGTGCTAGGGGTCGAGGCAGGGGCAGGACTCAGCCTCCTGCAGCCACACCAATGGCGGAACCTCAGATTGATCTTGACGAGGGGGTTCCGGCCCCAGCAGTTCCGGTGGGCCCAGCTCAGGTCCCTGAGGGGTTAATTGCTACCCCGGTCCATCAGGACGCTTTGGTCCGGTTGGTGGGCCTCATGGAAATTTCACTAGAGCGGGCTTACTTCCTGTAGCGCCAGCCACTCCTCAGGCTGGGGAAGGGACTCAGACTACGGCTACGGTACTCCGGAGCAAGTAGCTCCCCAGGCTCAGGTCCCGGCAGTTCAGCCAGCTATGATGGTTCAGCCGGGAGCAGTAGCTCAGGCCGGCAATGGGGCGGCCATGTCCGCCGATGCTTTGTGGAGACTGGATAGGTTCACCAAGCTCTTCACTACTACCTTCAGCGGTGCTTCTTCGTAGGATCCCCAGGACTTCCTATACAGTTGCCACGAGGTCCTCAGGAATATGGGTATTGTTGAGACCAACGGGGTAGACTTCGCGGCATTTCGCCTGTCTGGATCCGCCAAGACTTGGTGGAGGGACTATTGCTTGACTAGACCAGCCGGTCTACCATCTTTAACTTGGGAACAGTTTACAGAGTTGTTTCTGGAAAAGTTTCTTCCCATCACTCAGAGAGAGGCTTATCGGAGGCAGTTTGAGCGCCTTCAACAGGGGTCCATGACAGTTACCTAGTATGAGTCCAGGTTTATCGACTTGGCTCGACATGCTCTCATCATACTTCCTACAGAGAGGGAGAGGGTGAAGAGATTCATTGACGGTCTTATTCAGCCGATTCGCCTTCAGATGGCTAGGGAGACTGGTAGTGAGATTACATTACAGGAGGAGGTCAATGTGGCCCGCAGAGTCGAGACGGTTTTGTCACATGGAGGTGGTCATGGGGCAGATAAGAGACCCCGTCATTTCGGTAGATTCATTGGTGCTTCATCTGGAAGCAGGTATTCATATGGTAGAGGCCATCCTCCTAGGCCCTTTCAGTTAGCTTTTCAGGTTTCTCACAGTGCTTCAGGTAACCGCGGTCCTCAGATGCAGTATCTTGATCAACCACCCATCGATGCACCACCGCTCCAGAGTCTTCAGGATCAACGGCCGAGGGCTTGTTTTATTTGTGGCGACACGAGGCACATCGCTAAGTATTGTCGTCAAGCTTTGAGAAATTCTCCACACTAGGATTCTCGTGCTATGGCGCAGGCACCAAATGTTCCGCAGCCCGCTCAACTAGCTAGAGGTGGGGGTAGAGGTGCTAGAGATAGAGGTAGAGGTACCGGAGGTGGAGCTCAGGTCGGCAGAGGTGGGGGACAACCAGCAGTAGGCCGTCCTAGAGATGTAGCTCAGGGTGGTGGGGCCTAGTCCTAATGTTATGCTTTCCTAGCCCAGCCCGAGGCTGAGGCTTCAGATGCTGTAATTACAGGTACAATTCTGGTTTGTGATAGAGAAGCTTCAGTATTATTTGATCTGGGGTCTACTTACTCATATGTCTCATCTTACTTTGCACCGTATCTGGTCGTGCCTAGTGATTCATTGAGTGCTCCTGTACATGTGTCCACCCCGGTGAGTGATTTCATTGTGGTAGATCGAGTCCATCGCTCCTGTGTTGTAGTGATTGGGGGTCTTGAGACTCGTGTAGATTTATTGCTTTTAGACATGGTTGATTTTAATGTCATATTGGGGATGGACTGATTATCACCTTACCATGCCATCCTGGACTGCCATGCCAAGACTGTGACCTTAGCTCTACCGGGTATGCCCCGTTTAGAGTGGAAAGGGACTCCTGGTCATTCCACCTGAAATATTATCTCTTATGTGAAGGCTCGACGTATGGTCGAGAAGGGGTGTTGGCTTATCTGGCTCATGTTCGTGAATCTAGTGCTGAGGTCCTCTCTATTGAGTTTGTGCCCGTGGTCCGTGAGTTTCCCGAGGTTTTCCCCTCCGACCTACCGGGAATGCCTCCCGACAGGGATATTGACTTTTGCATTGATGTGGCTCCGGGCACTCAACCCATTTCTATTCCGCCATATCGCATGGCCCCGCCAGAGTTAAAAGAATTGAAAGAGCAGTTGCAAGACTTGCTCGAGAAAGGGTTTCATTAGGCCCAGTATTTCACCTTGGGGTGCGCCCCTGTTATTCGTTAAAAAGAAGGACGGGTCAATGAGAATGTGCATCGATTATCGGCAATTGAACAAGGTTACCATAAAAAATAAGTACCCATTGCCGAGGATCGATGATTTGTTCGATCAGCTCCAGGGTGCCAGGGTATTTTCAAAGATTGATTTGAGACCTGGCTACCATCAGTTGAAGATTAGGGCGTCCGATGTCCCTAAGACAGCTTTCCGCACTCGGTACGGGCATTATGAATTCCTGGTTATGTCATTCGGGTTGACAAATGCCCCAGCAGCTTTTATGGATTTGATGAACCGAGTGTTCAGACCCTACCTGGATTCGTTCGTAATAGTTTTCATCGATGACATCCTGGTATATTCCCGCAGCCAGGAGGAGCATGCGCAGCATCTCAGAGTGGTTCTTCAGACTCTGAGGGATAGTCGGTTGTATGCTAAGTTTTCAAAGTGTGAATTCTGGTTGATTTCAGTTACATTTCTAGGACATATTGTATCGGCAGAGGGTATTCAGGTTGATCCAAAAAAGATCGAGGCAGTCAAGAACTGGCCTAGGCCGGCGTCAGTTACGGAGATCCGGAGTTTCTTGGGATTGGCAGGATACTATCGCCAGTTTATGGAGGGGTTTTCATCTATTGCAGCCCCGATGACCAAGTTGACCCAGAAAGGTGCCCAGTTCAGGTGGTCGGATGAGTGTGAGGCGAGTTTTCAGAAGCTCAAGACAGGTCTGACCACGGCACCAGTGTTAGTCTTACCCACAGGCTCAAGGCCTTACACGGTTTATTGTGATGCCTCTCGTATTGGGCTTGGTGCCGTGTTGATGCAAGAGGGCAAGGTCATTGCCTATGCTTTGAAGTAGTTGAAGGTTCATGAGAAAAACTATCCGGTGCATGATTTAGAATTGGCAGCCATAATCCACGCCTTGAAGATTTGGAGACACTACTTATATGGCGCGCCGTGTGAGGTGTTCACGGATCATAAGAGTCTCCAGTATCTGTTCAAGCAAAAGGAGCTAAATTTGAGGCAGAGGAGATGGTTGGAATTGTTAAAGGACTACGATGTCACTATCTTATATCACCCGGGAAAGGACAACGTGGCGGCCGATGCTTTAAGTAGAAATTCGGCCAGCATGGGCAGTCTTGCTTATATTCCGGTTGGTAAAAGACCCCTTTCTTGGGACGTTCAGACATTGGCCAATCGATTAGTGAGATTGGACATTTCGGAACCTAATCGGGTATTAGCTTACACGGTCGCTCATTCTTCATTATTGGAGCGAATACGTGACAGGAAGTTTGATGATCCTCATTTGTGTGTCCTTAGGGACACGGTACAATGAGGAGGTGCCAAGCAGGTCACCTTAGGTGATGATGGGATTTTGAGACTACAGGGTCGAGTTTGTGTGCCCAATGTAGAGGGACTTCGGGAATTGATTCTGAAGGAAGCCCATAGTTCCAGGTATTCTATTCATCCGGGCGCCGCAAAGATGTATCGGGATTTGCGACAGCATTATTGGTGGCGTAGAATGAAGAAGGATATAGTTGCGTACGTGGCTCGGTGTCTGAATTGCCAGCAGGTTAAGTGCGAGCATCAGCGACCTGGTGGACTGTTCCAAAGAATTGAACTCCCCGAGTGGAAGTGGGAACGGATCACTATGGATTTCGTGGTTGGACTTCCGCAGACTCGGAAGAAGTTCGACGCAATTTGGGTCATTGTTGACAGGCTGACCAAGTCCGCACATTTCATCCCGGTGGCAGCCTCCTATTCATCCGAGAGGTTAGCCGAGATCTATATCCGGGAAATTATCCGCCTTCATGGTGTGCCGGAATCTATTATTTCAGATCGAGGTACGCAATTCACCTCATGTTTTTGGAGGGCAGTCCAGCGAGAGTTGGGCACCCAGGTTGAATTAAGCACAGCATTTCATCCGCAAACGAACGGACAGTCCGAGCGGAATATTCAAATATTGGAGGATATGCTACGGGCTTGTGTTATTGACTTTGGAGGTTCGTGGGATCAATTTTTGCCATTAGCAGAGTTCGCCTATAATAACAACTACCAGTCGATCATTCAAATGGCTCCTTATGAAGCTCTATATGGTAGGCGGTGTCAAACTCCAGTTGGGTGGTTCGAGCCGGGGGAGGCTCGGTTGTTGGGTACGGATCTAGTTCAGAAGGCCTTGAACAAGGTAAAAATCATTCAGGAAAGGCTTCGTACAGCTCAGTCCAGGCAAAAGAGCTATGCAGATCGTAAGTCACGAGATATAGCCTTTATGGTTGGTGAACGGGTATTACTCCGAGTATCGCCCATGAAAGGCGTGATAAGATTTTGAAAGAAGGGAAAGCTTAGCCCTCTGTTCATTGATCCATTCGAAATTCTTGATCGAGTGGGGGAGGTGGCATATAGGCTTGCATTGCCGCCGAGCTTATCAGCCGTGCATCCAGTTTTTCATGTGTCCATGCTCCGAAAATATCACGGCGATCCCACTCACGTGCTAGATTTCAGCACCGTTCAGTTGGACAAGGACTTGTCTTACGAGGAAGAACCTGTAGCCATTCTAGACCGGCAAGTCCGCCAGCTGAGGTCGAGGAGTTTTCCTTCTGTTCGTGTTTAGTGGAGAGGTCAGCCTCGTGAGGCATCGACCTGGGAGTCTGAGTCCGATATGCGGAGCCGCTATCCACATCTTTTCCCCGACTCAAGTACTTCTTTATCCTGTCCGTTCGAGGACGAACGGTTGTTTTAGAGGGGGAGAATGTAACGGCCCGATGTATCGTAGAAACAAATGTGATGCTAATTGTTTAGACTTGGTTGCCTTAAGTGCAAATTCCCCTTTGTAATTGTGCAATTCTAATATTCTTGCCGGGTATGAGGTATAAGAATTTGAATAAATTTAGGAAAGAGTTCGAAAAATTGAGAAATGCAAGAAATGCGATCGCATTTCATATATGCGAACCATATATCTCACTTAGGCATCGCAAAGTAAAGCAGAAACCAGGGTATAGAACCAGGTCAGGATTTGCGGTCAGTATGCGATCGCATACCGGAAATGTGGACCGCAAATTTCACTTCCTGGATCGCATAGTGAAACAGAAAAACTGGGCAAATATTTCGTCGAAAATGCGACGAGAATGCGGACCGCATTTTCAAAAATGTGAACCGCGGATTTGACAGTAGGATCGCAGAGTGAGACAGAGTTTTGGGTCAAAAGTTGTGTCAGAAATGCGGCCCAAATGCGGACCGCATATGTGTTCTGCGACCAGAATGCGATCGCATTCTGGCACCTGGCAACTTATTTTCATTCTGATTTTTTGCCTACTATAAATAGGAACCCATAACCCTAACACGCAAAAACCCACTTATTTTCGACACCATCTCAGAAAAACCTCTCTAAAACACCTTCAAACTCCAACAAATCAACCTCCTAATCACCTTGAAATAGCCCCCAATTCCATGAAAACACCTCCATAACATAGCTATCAACTCCCAATTACCAACCCAGCTCTTCCCATTTAAACTCACCAAAACCCAGCTGAGGAATCGCCTGAGACAACCCCAAATACGCTGAAAAACAACTGTGAAATCATCCTTTCAACACCCCGACGTCAATTACGAAGAACCCACTCTCCAAACCCCAAAAACCCCAGCCCGAATTACTGCAAATCCTATCGTGAACAGTACCCAAAAGGTTTAGACGGGTTTGACGATCGAAGGCTCGTGATTTTATTGTTGCAAGGATTTGGATTCCTTGGAAAATCAGGAATGTTGGCAAAGCAAGGTAAGTGGTTGTCCTAATCTTAGCTTGAGGGACTAGAAATCATGTGCTAATTGTTAAATTGCTTCTTGTTGAGAACAATGTATAGGTATGGTGACGAGTACCTATACATTGGTGTCGAGCATGACCATGGGTCATATATTGATAAGTGTTGTGCAATTATTGTTCTAATTGCTGAATATTATCTGTGACATTGTTGTAATATGAGTGGGAGCGGGTGGCACGCCTGCCACAAGATATCATGAAATGAGGGCGGGTGGTACGCCTACCACATGAATTTATCATTATAATTGTTCCTCTTGATTACAGTTTGATGTATCTTTTATTCGGCATGATTTAGATTGTTAGAAGGACTAGTTGAATAAGGAAGTGTTAGAAGTCAAAAAGGGGTTCAGTGTCTAAGTCATGGGTAGTGTTTTAGGGGTTCGTTAGGAGTTTAAGGGATCCGGTGTCACAATTGCAGCATCGTGTCTAGGTTTAATGAAATGATAATTGGGTTGGGAGGTTAATTGTAGAACTTCAACTGTGATTGAGTACTAACATTGATTGAGCTAAATAGGAGTCGAATATGGTTTGGTTATAGCTGATTTCCCCTGGCCAGGATGATTGTTTGATGTTGTTATTTCCCTCATTGGGAAGTTATTATGTTGCCTTGTTCCCTTGACGGGACTTCTTGTGATTGTTGTGGTATTGTAAGTGGGAGCGGGTGGCACGCCTGCCACAGGATATAATGTAAGTGGGAGCGGGTGCCACAAGATATAATGTAAGTGGGAGCGGGTGGCACGCCTGCCACAGGATATATTGTAAGTGGGAGCGGGTGGCATGCCTGCCACGAGATGCATTGTAAGTGGGAGCGGGTGGCACGCCTGCCACGAGATATTATGAAAGTGGGAGCGGGTGGTACGCCTACCACAAGAGGTTACTGTAAGTGGGAACGGGTTGCATGCCTGCAACAAGAGGTTACGGGAGGTGAAGGTGGCTTGTATCTCATCTCATTGTGTCAAAGGCTAAATTGCAGTTTTCTTTCTTATTTATTGATGATTCGTTTCGCTTTATTTGTCTGTTATTGCAATGTATGTTTTCTTTCCCCCGTTTAAATTGTTTTATGTATTTCTAGTTTTCTGCTGTAGATACATATATGTTGATAACTGTACAGGGTTATCTGAAGTCTGGTCCTAGCCTCGTCACTACCTTGCCGGGGTTAGGCCAGGCACTTACCAGCACATGGGGTCGGTTGTGCTGATACTATACTCTGCACTCTTTTGTGCAGATCCCAGTGCCGCAGGCTTCGGACAGTAGAAAGCTTCCAGCGTTGTGATTATCAGGCGACCCAAGGTAGTACTGCAGACGTTCGCAAATCTTGGCATCCCCTGTCCCTTTTCTTTACCTGTTTCTTCCACATAGTTCGGAGACAGTATTTTGTTATTTCTTTTAGAACCTTGTTTGTAGTACTCTTAGACAGTCTGTGAAACTGTGACTCCAGTAAAAGAGATTTTTTACTTGAAATATTCTATGTATTTCGCTCGTTAGATTGTGTTGTTCATTTATGGTTGGTTTGAGTTGAATTGATTTCGAATGAGAACGTGGTAAATAATTTGGTTGATTGGCTTGCCTAGCTTTCACTAGTAGGCGCCATCACGACTCCTGAGGGTGAGAAATCCGGGTCGTGACATGTGGTCAATCCGTCGGCAAGGTAACAGGCATAACAACACATTCCGCTTGGTGTTGTCATAAGCATAGTAACATAATTCGCCTGGTGTAGTCATAGGCATAACAACACAAGGCATCTAGTCCAAATCATATCACATAGAAGCAAGTATACAAGAACACATGTATATGATAAATAAATATAAGATTTCATGCTCCTGGACTGGCATAATAACATGGTAAAGTGTCGGCATGTGCAAGGTGGGCTATTATAGCTCAAATCGATAATTTCATCATAGAATTAGCAATTACCAAGTTTATTAAGGGAAGCATCTTCGTAACCTCAAACATGGCTCAAATAGTTCACAAAAATGTTACAAATATGAGAAACATCATAGCTGAAAGCTTAATAGTCAATTCTAGGCATATCATAGCCTAAGCACTACCCCAAGTATGGATAAATACCCTGGTGAGTCGCACAAGGGCTCAAGCCCCACACATATGCGCACCCATAGCACGTAGATATCACAAATAATTCAGGCAACTAGTACCTCAACCAAGATTGCAAGTAAAGATAAAATGCAATAACCATATATTAGTCCGTTACAGCGCGCAACCCGATCAATATAACCATAAGCCAATAAGGCCTGATGCAGCGTGCAACGCGATCCAAATAATAATAACCAGCTCTCCCAGAGCTCATATCAACCAGAAACCGTCAGTTTTCTCACAATCCTCATGTACACCATCAAGAGAGAAACATGAGAGGGTGACCCTAAGGGTATAGATCCGTATCCACACGCTGCATAGACAACTCACGTGCTAATAATATCAATTCGCACATATAATTCACATGTTGCACGGACAATTCACGTGTTATAAAATAAATATCTAGATCCACATGGACAACTCACGTGTTGCACGGACTACACACATGCTAATAATATCAATTCGCATGGATAACTCACATGTTGCACGAACAACTCACATGCAAATATCACAATCCGCCCAGTGTGGTCACATGCCAAATAATACAATTTGCGCGGCGTGTTCAAAAGTATAACAACACAAACCGCACGCGTGGTCACAATCATAAAAACACAATCCGCCTAGGGGAATGGATTTGTATTCACACACTGCACGGACAACTCACATGCTAATAATATCAAGCCGCACGGACAACTCACGTGTTGCATAGAAAACTCATGTGCTATAATACCAATATCTGGATCCATATAGACAACTCATGTGCTGCACGCACAACTCACGTGCTAATAATATCAATTCGCACAGACAACTCATGTGCTAGAAAGATAACTCACGTGCAAATATCACAATCCACCCAGCATGGTAACAGGCATAACAACACAATCCGCCCGGCGTGTTCACATGCATAACAACACAATCTGCCCGGTGTGGTCAATCCGTCTGCAAGGTAACAAGCATAACAACACAGTCCGCCTGGTTCCACCTGGTGTAGTAATAGGCATAACAACACAAGGCATCTAGTCCAAATCATATCACACAGAAGAAAGTATACAAGAACACATGTATATGATGAATAAAATCATATTTCATGTTCCTGGGCTGGCATAATAACATGATAAAGTGTAGGCATGTGCAAGGTGTTCAATCATAGCTCAAGTCGGAAATTTCATAATAGAATTAACAATTACCAAGTTTATTCAGGGAATTAGCCTCTTCGCAACCTCAAACATGACTCAAATAGTTCACAAAAATGTTACAACTATGAGAAACATCATATCTTAAAGCTTAACAGTCAATTATAGGTTTATCATAGCCTACGCACTACCCCGAGTATGGAAAAATACCCTAGTGCTCGCACATCGGCACAAACCCCACACATATGAGTACCTATAGCACATAGTTGTCACAAATAATTCAGGAAACTAGTGCCTCTACCAAGTTTAGATACGTACCTCAATCAAGCCAAAAAAAATACCGAGCAAGCCAACCAATACTGTAGGAATGCCATCCCGCATGAATCGACCTATGAACGGCTTGAATCTAGCTAAAAGCAACTCAAAAACATCAAATAACGCCCAAGGAAACCAACCCAAATGATAAAGGTCAAGTCTTTAATAAATTATTCAAAGTCAACCAAAAATTCAAACTCGGGCCCGCACCTTAGAACCCAATGAAACTCCCAATTGTGACAACTCATTCAATTACAAGTCCAACCATACTAATTTCACTCAAATCCGACTCTGAATCAATGTTCAAAACTCAATAATTCACTTATGAAAATTTTAGACAAAAACCACTAATTTCTCTTTGAAAAATCATCAATCAAATGCCAAAATCAAAGATGGAATCATGGAATATAAAATAATTACGAAAATGTCATTTTTATTTAAATTTTCACACTTCTTTTAAAATTTAAAAATATCATATCTCCCTCATTTTAAGGCCAAATTAAGTGATTCAAAAGGTTATCTTGGGTTTAATCTCACAAGGATTATGTTGGACTTATCAAATGTAAGATTTTGAGTCATCTAGGATCTGATACGAGCTATAAAAGTTGCTGCATTTGTTTTACTCATTCCGAAATATAGTCTCTTTTTCTCATAAGATTTAGGAAATTGGATTTGGGCAATTTTGAAGGTGATTTTCACCACATGGATTGTGTTAAGTATATTCTACTCATTTTTTATTATATTCCATGATTTCATCTTCGATTTTAGCATTTTATTGATGATTTTAGAAGAGAAATTGGGGGGTTTTATTGAAAATTTTGTAAAGTGAATATTTGAGATTTGAACATCGATTCGGATTCGGATTTGAGTGAAATTAGTATGGTTGGACTCGTAGTTGAATGTGTTATCAGAATTTGTAGGTTTTGTCAGGTTCCGAGGTGCGGGCCCGGGTTTGACTTTTTGATTGACTTTGAGCATTTGATTAAAGATTCAACCTTTATCAATTGGATTTATTTCATTTGGACAGACATCGGCAAAATACAAGAGCGATGTTGTAACGACCCAGCCGGTCGTTTTGAGTGTTAAAGCCCCGTTCTCTCATTTACTGCTCATTTTATGCTTAATTGTTGTTATGTGACTTGCCGGGGTACTGATTCAGTTTCGGGGATGTCTTGAAATGCGATAAGACACTTACTCCTAAGGTTGGAAACTTAAGTTGAATAGATTGACCGAATGTTGACTTATGTGTAAATAACTCTGAAATGAAATTTTGATGGTTCTGATAGCTCCATTGGGTGATTTTGGACTTAGGAGTGTGTCTGGATGGTGATTTAGAGGTTCGTAGTTGATTTAGACTTGAAATGGCGAATATTGGAAAATTAGAAGCTTTGGAAATTTAGAAGTTTGACCGAGAGTTGACTTTGTAGTTACCGCGCTCGAATTTTTTTTCGGGGAGTTTGGAGTAGGTCCGTTGTGTCATTTATGACTTGTGTGCAAATTTGAGATCAATCGGACTTGATTTGGTAGGTTTCGGCATCGATTGTAGAAGTTGGAATTCCTTAGTTTTCACTAGGCTTGAATTGAGGTGTAATTCGTGTTTTTGATTTTGTTTGATGTGATTTGAGGGTTCGACTAAGTTTGTGTCATGTTTTAGGACTTGTTGGTGTGTTTGGTTGAGGTCCCGGGGGCCTCGGGTAGAGTTTGGATGGTTAACGGATCAAAAATTAGAATTTAAAGACTGCTGAAGTGCACCAAGTGTGGTGTGATTGCACCTGCAGAGTTTTGATCACAATTGAGAGCTCGCAGAAGCAAGCAGGGGATCCCAGTAGCGGCCTGGAAGGAAGTGGGCAGTGGTCGCAAATGCGAGGTTATTTTCCGCATCTGCGTGGTCGCAAATGCTGCGCATTGGTCACAGAAGCGGAGATTGGCCAGCTGGAGGAGTTGCGTAGGTGCGAAGGGAAATTCCATACCTGCGAGTTCGCAGATGCGGAGGAAACATCGCAGAAGTGAAAGGGGGCCTGGTGAGGCAGGTCCGCAAAAGCGAAAGAATTTCCGCAAAAGCGGAACCGCAGGTGTGGTTAAATGATCCGCAGAAGCGAAAGCACTGGGCAGAATGTTAAATTTGAGGGTTTCGTGAGTTTTCTTATTTTGGACTTTGCAAACTCGGTCAAAGGCGATTTTTGAGAGGATTTTCGAGGGGTTTCTTATTTTGGAATTTATTCAATAATCTTGTTTCCACATTGAATTTTCCACCTACTTTATGTGTTTTTGAGGTGGAATTTTGAAGTTTGAGGCTAGGGATTTGGAGAGTTTAATTTGGGGATTTGAGTGGTGTTTTGGTATCGGAATTTGGTAAATTTGGTATATGGACTCGTGGTTGAATGGGCTTCCGGGTTTTGTGACTTTTATTGGAGTCCAAGACGTGGCTCCGTGGGTCGACTTTTGAGTTGACTTTTCGACTTTTGATTAAAAAGTTAGTATTTTCTTATGGAATTAATTCCTTTAGCTCGTGTTGATCGCATTGAATTGCTTGTGGCTAGATTCGAGGCATTCGGAGGCCGTTTCGCGAGGCAAGGGCTTGTTGGAGTAGAGATTGGCATGGTTTGAGGTAATATAACACTTCTAAACTTGGTTATGAGGGTATGAAACCCGATTTACGTATTATGTGATTGGTGTTAAGGTGACGCGCGTGCAAGGTGACGGGCATGTGGGCCTGCACTGTAGTAATTATGGTCTAGTCGATTCCATGGAACTGTGTAGCTATCTTATCTGAACATTATTACTGTGCTCTATGTGATAGAGCACTTGAGCTGTGATTTATGCAAGAAAATATATTTAGGCTATAAGCTGGTACTATTGGGACCCACAATGGTCGATCTTTGTTGTTGAGTTGTTTGCTTAATTGTTGTCATCTACTTAGTCACATTCATCATTACATATCATATCTTAGTCTTCATTACAGTATTTAGTCACATCTTGTATCATTGATTTGGGCTGCTTAGTATGAGTGTTGTGAGCCCGAGAGACTGGAGAGATTGTTGACTGAGTGAGGCCGAGGGCCTGTTTGTGAGTGACATTTATGGGTTCGGGCTGCATGCCGCAACATACTTTATTGATTCATGCCTGAATTTGGCTTATTGTAGCGCTTGGGCTAGATCTACCCCTCCGAAGTCGGCACACCCACAGTGAGCACAATTGGTATTGATTCATTTGCATTGGACTAGATCTGCCTGGATTTATTTGCATTTTAGCTGGATCTGCCCCCTACAGTGTTGAGTGATTGAGTGTGATAAGTGAGAATTGAGACAGTCAGATTGAGTACTCCGAGAGTGTGAGTACGCGAGGCTTTTGTTGTGTTGCATCACATACAACATGTATATTGGCGTGTAGATATAGTAATGTCATATTCCTCATATCATTCAAATTTGACAAATTTTATCTGTTCTGAGTTTAATTATTAAACCTGGAAGCATGCCCAAATTCTTGTACCATTACCTGTAGATTATGAATATCTGAGATATTACTTTCATATTTTCCAGAAATTTTCGTATTGTTAATTTTGTATGTGGGCTGTAATTTTTGAGCCTATCACTACTTTCAGTCCAAAGGTTAGATTTTTTACTTATTGAGTTGGTTGTACTCACACTACACGTCACTTTGTGTGCAGATCTAGGTGTTTTCGGTCATGACGGTTGCTGATTCACAGAGTTCAGTCATTCGGAGACTATCGAGATAGCTGCCCTAGCGTCCGCAGACCTTGACTCTCCTTCCCCCATCCCTCATTTTGTTTATTCGGTTTCTGATTTTTTTACACAGTGTATCAAACTTAGCATTGTATAGATGCTCATGTCTTAGTGACACCCTGGTTTTGGAATAACATTTGTATTGAGTTATGACATTCTATCCCGTTTTATGATATTTTTACTTATTTAAATTTGTTCTAGTATACTTTAAATTCTAAAGTGTTAGTAACGTCTGAGCAGTCGGCTTGCCTAGTACCATGATAGGCGTCATTAAAACAGGTTAAATTTTGGGTTGTGACTGGGTATATAAGTTAACAAGACTTAGATCCTAGTGATGTAATTTAAACCCGTGAGGGACTAGGCCTAGAGCGGTCAATATCACTAACGGATTGGACTATTACAGATGGTATCAGAGCAGCAGGTTTAGAGAGTCTAGGGGTCTATGAAGTCGTGTCAATAGAGTCTCGTTTATCATTATGAGGGCCCCACTTCTATCCGACCAAGGGACTATAGACATTTAAGTAAAGTTTCCCATTCGTTCTTGTTCTAGATCGTGCGTTAAAGCTTAATGTGAGAATCAGACTCCTATTTTCATCGATTAATAGAACGATTGACATACCGATGCGGTTAGGGACTTTAAGGAGAAAAGCTATCAAGACTTCGCCGTCTACAAGTGAGGTGGTTTGTGGTACTAATTGCCTTTATGAGAGAATGAACTCTAAGTTGGGAACTTACCAAGAAAAGTATATCCCAAAAGGGAGAATGAGATAAGATTGAGATTATTTGATTCAGGGTTGTAACAAATCAGAACTATCATAAATAAGTCAAAGACTTTGTACTGAAAAGATGAGGTGATGGTGTCTCCAATAATATTAGAGTTGTCATGGGACTCACAAGGAGTTGGTGTTAGTAAGGTTAATAGGGACACGATAAAAGACTATACTTCTAAACTATGTCCAGATTTAATTTAGATACCAAGAAGGTCAGTCAGGGTATAGGCCACTGTTAACATGAAGAGATTAGGCATAAGAAAGACATATCAAGATTTGCATCCATAAAATGAGATCAAACATTGTTCAAAATGATGAGGCTTACAAAAGCCAATAAGGTAGGTACATGGGTCGGATAAGAATTGCACCTACTCTTAGGTTGAAACTTATGGTAGTTGCAATGAGTACTTTGTGGCTCCTATCAAAGATAGGGATGGCAATGGGGCATGGCAGGGCGGGGCGGGGCAGGTTAAGTCTTCTCCTAATAAAATTTTGTCCTGCCCTGCCCCATTTAGACCATGCCCTGCTCTACCTCATTTATCCCTGTCCTGCCCTACTTCGTTTAATTCTTCATTTACATATTTTTATTTTTGTTGCCAAAACTAAATATTTCTTTCATTTTTATCCATTAATATTAATGTCCAACTTCTTTTTTAACTTGTGTAATTTTCACTTTCGTCGAAATGGCATCAAGCATTTGTTACTGCAAGCTTTGGCAAAAACAATATGCAGCTGGCCCAATAATTTTGCTTACACTTTCAGCAATACATTAAAGAAGCTTATGACTAGTAGAATTTATTGCTATTAAAATATTATTGTAATAGAAGGAATAACAAAAAATTTGGACTACTAAAACATCCTCTATAAAACTTTACAACTTTATTTGATTCAAACATTTTAATTCTTAGAAGAAATGCTCAATGTATAAGTGATATATCCAATTCAAAATATACTGACGCAAGACCCATTTGGGAGCTTATGATGAAAGCCATTTGGGAGCTCATGGAAACAAGCTTTCAATCTTTTTTTTTCTCTAAGAAGAAACCTTAACTTAGGATAAATTTTGACTTGCTACCTGCCCTGCCCTGCCCCGTCCTATTTAGATGCTCCCCTATCCTGCCCAACTAAGGTTTTCCCCTCTTCCACCCTGCCCCGCCCCGCCCTTCTCCGCCCAATTCATTATCCCTAATTAAAGAATGTCCACTAGATGATGAAGATGAAAAGAAAAAACGGATTGTTTATTATTTTTTTATGAGTACCTATAATAACCCAATGAATAGATCTTTTGAAGTACAAAAGGCATGACCTCAGGATTTCAAAGATGAGATAAATTACCACCATGAGGCGAAACACCGTAGATGACAATACCAAGCTCTTTAAATATATGCATGTCTGGTCATGAGTACCAAAGAACAAGAGGAAATAGAAGAGAGGGAAATATACACTATAAGGCATTCTCTTTAGGGAAAAGAAAAACCACAAAACTCAGAAAGTCATCCTTGCATTATGGAGAGAATACATGCTACAGACAATGGATGAAGCAAGCAATATATTTTCAATAAGATACAAGTGTGATAGGTTGGCTTAAGGCCCTAAAGTTCTTGAAGTGATACTGATATGTTTTGAAGCTTGCATAGTTATGAAAGATTCAGAGATATGCGATGAGGTAACTTGAATCTCAACTTGATCGTGGCCAGTGCTTAATATGACTTACGGTTGAGCTTGAGAATAATAGCACGTCAACGAGCTAAGTCCAGAATTTGTAACATGCAGGCATATTCATAATGAAAATATATGATATTTATATTTAAATAAGGTGCCATGGTATGATAGGAAGATTCAGAAAAGACAAGCCCTAAGGAGAAAGATATCAGAAATGGTAGCCTTCGCGCTAGAATTTTAATTTCGAAATACCCCAAGAAATTTCGTAAATGTATGACATAAAAAATGTAAGATTATATAAAACTTATATTTTTTTTATGGTGCACACGAATAGTTGTATCAATGCAATGTAAATTTTGAGGGTTGAATTACGAACTATTTAGAGAGTCTCGCCTCCTCGTGTTCTATTAAATGTGAGCCAGAATCGAGTAACCTAAGAACATCGTAAGGAATAGTATCAATATGACTTTCTAGTGAAGTGTGCAACTTAATGCAGTAAATTGGGTGTTATAAGATATTTAGACATAAAATCAATAGTTTTGAAGTGCCATAAAGTTTGGATACAACAAAAACCAAGAAAGCCAGAATAATTGAGCCAATTCATGTATTAGGTATTGCACGAGCTAGACCATGGAATGAGAAGGTATATCCTAAAGAGAAAGATACCAACAAAAATAAAGCCACTAGATGAGATCATGACTAACTAATAGTATTAAGATATGCGAGAAATGAATCAGGAAGAGATTCATCTATAAACTATTAAATCGAGGATATCTTGAATATTATGGAAGGATTAAACGAGCGTGGAAAGCACATTTAAAAAGATGTCAATAATACTAGGATAAATTTGGATCAAGGGTTAGTGCTCGAAAAACCTATATATAAGTTAAGTATCAAAATAATTAGAGGTTCTCTAAGAAGAGGGATGCATGAAAAAAAATATATCTCCCTACGAGAATAGCAATTGATTACTAGGTTACCAAAGTGAAACATTAGCAATTAGGGAAGAATCCTATGAATCACAAAGAAGGGTAAAGAGCACGTTCAATTCTCTTAAGGGTGAGTCGTGATAAGTAAAATCGGCGTGAGATTGGCCCAACAAGAAGAGGCCTCATCCCTATGAGAAACAAATAGATAATAAGTACATATAATTGCAATTTATGTGGTGTCAGGACCATGAAATCATATTAGAGAATAAAGTAACATCCTCTCTTAAGAGTCAAAGCTAAAATTTATCATTGGCTCAAACCACCATTGAAGTAAATGGCAGGTCTAAGTATGTGCACAATTTTAAAGGTGCTTGAATAGTATGAGTTAAATACCAAAAGTAATACAAGAGTACCATGAATGTTGTGGTAGATTAGGATGTATCAAGAGATTAATAGGGTCAAATGAGGGATGTCACATAAAAGGGATATCGTGAGTGCACATGTAGCGCAACCAAGGGATGGAGTTCTTAAAGTGCAAATAGCCTAAGAGACTACAATAGCACTACAGTGTTGTTCGTCAAAGAGTTATGTGATAATGCATACAAGTATATTAGTTTCTTGGTGCAAAAGCTAAAACAGAGTGTGCTAGTGAGTCTGAGCTATGTAATGTCGTACCCTTCACATGTGTATATTATGCAGTAGATTGTGTGGTAAATTTCAAAATGGTGCTAATACGTGAGGCATGATAGGCGTTAAAGTACAGTAATACAAAGAATGGTAAAA
The DNA here is from genome assembly GCA_002018475.1 of Nicotiana obtusifolia. Lineage (NCBI taxonomy): Eukaryota > Viridiplantae > Streptophyta > Magnoliopsida > Solanales > Solanaceae > Nicotiana > Nicotiana obtusifolia. Next base: position 41,326 of record MCJB01038060.1, read on the forward strand.
GAATACCACCATGTTTTGGGTAATTCCAAGAAAGTATAAAAGATGAGAAAATGAAGAACATACATAGATATTCTAAAATTTATGTTGCACCACTTGTTATAGGTTATATGAAGGTGGATAATAGCATATATGTAAAATAAGTAACTCAAAAAGTTAGATATTGTCACAAGTTCAGAAGTAGTATTATTGGTAACAATCAAGTTGATAGAGCGCCGAATCTCCAAATTAATAGGGCGAATAAGATAAGATAAGTTGTTTCCCAAAACTCAAAAAGGATAAAAGGAAAGTTAGATATTAAAGATTAAAGAGCACCAGCAGTCCTATGTGGATGAATGACGACTTGAAATTGAGGCTGCAGAAAACATGATACATTCTAAATGTATGTAAATATCTTTTGAGAAGAAGAGGGAGGTGATGCCTCAATCCCTTAAACCTTAATAAGGTCAGAAAGAAAAAGCAAGAAAAAGTGCTTAAATATGAGTCACGTTTTTTGAGGTAATTTTTTATTCTTATAATTTTTTATGAGCAGGCCTACAGAAGTGGGTGCATTTTCCAATCATATCTGCCTTTTAATGATGAAAGAACTAAAATAGAAGTTGAATAGTAAATAAGGTTAAGTCGCAAATCAGAATAATGAGAGTGGTCAATTCGAACATAAAGGCTGAATCACAAGCAAGAGAGGTTATTGTGTAATGATATGGTATTCTTTATACGATATATATGGAAAATTATATTGGTTTTATTATTATGTAATTTTCTCTTAAAGGTCAGGAAGGATCTATATACATAAAGCCATGCTCCATGTTATTCTCAAAAAATGGTAGACTAAAGAAAAGACTTAGAAAAGGCTAAAAGTAGCACAAGACATGAAGAATAAGTAACATCATTTATTTAAGGAAGAGATATGTAAATGTTTCATGTTTTAAAAAAAAAATTCTACTTATACGTGTACAAGTTTTGATAGCTACGTGTGATCATGAGCAGCCTTGAATTTGTGTTATAGTTGGTTAGTTGTAGGGGTATAAATGATTGTGATTTGACACGTCAAAATTTTTGTGATTGCTCTATTTCCAAAGGAGGCACTATAAGAAATTTCAAAGTGTTGGACAAATTTTGCGTCTTAGATAAATCATGCAAAAGCGACAAATTAGGTAGGAGTTGTAACTTTAAGTGACTCATACGACATTCGAGGACGAATGTCATATAAGGGGGGAAGATTATAAAGCCCCAAAAAATGTTCGCTAAGTATTATGTTCTCGATCAATCTTTAAGTAGGACACAAGAATGTTCAAACACTAGAAAAGGTGTATAGCAACTATATTTTAAGTTTAGAAGGTGGTATGAATGTTTATAAGAGGGAAAAAGTAGTTTGGAACAAAAAATAAAAATGTCCAAGGTGAGAAAACAATTATAGTCGCAAGATACCTGACTTCAAACAAGTATATATCCCGATATATAACGAATTATAGAGTGAGTTACCTATAAAATTAAAGCCCATGAAGTATAGTTCCTAACAATTCAAACCATTCGTCACTTCAATATTTCTATAAAAGTTTATAGGCATTTTACTGAAGACTGTCCCGTCAGAAAAATGGGCTGCATTTTTGGGCACCCATGGGTAGGTCGGACGCGAGTTCGAATGCCAAAACCAGAAATAATTTTATTTGGGCATCGCAGGTGCTGCTCGGCGCGGACTATGATGCCCAAGTCATGAAATTGAGATAAAAGGGATGGGGAGAGAGAAAATAGCTTTATTCTTTAAAGGTTAAACCTTCCCTCTCATTATCAAGACATCCAAGGGTTCTCATACTACCAAAGGTGAGTTTTCCATGCGATTAATATTAGAATACTACTTTCAAATATCCATTCTAACAATATTCCATCTCACAATCGCTAGATTATTAACTAGAACTCAAGAACAAGGTCTCTCTGCTAACCTAGGGTTCGGATTCACAGTAAGTGGAGTAAACGCATTCAAACATGATTATTAAAAAGGTTTATGGCTGATATTTGTTCCTATAAACTACTACTTAGAAAAAAGATACTTAGATTAATGATGAACCCTAGAAGGAGAGAAGAATCAAACCTAAGGTTTCTAAATTTTTGAAATCTCAGAACTTCTAGTAATGATTCTTGATGTAATTGTGTATATATTGATTTGAGAAGCTGAATCTTTTGGATAGAAACAATGAAGGTGCTCAAAGGAAGAACTAAGATTAGTAGAGACAATACTTTTACTAAAGTTGTCTTCTCACAAAGATCATGCCATATGTATTTGTTAGACTGTATAGGATGTTAATGTGGACTCTGAATGGAATGATTGGACTCACATTATCCATTAGAATTGTAGAAAGATCTTAGATGATTATCAAGGTTAATAACTTAAGAAGAACTTGTTGTTATAAATCATGTCTCGTGCATTCGTGACTTGCATATATTTCTATGAAGAATAGACTATTGAAATTTCTTTTACATGATTTTATGGAACTGTATTTATGAGAATTGTGAAGATATATCATTGTTTAAATTTTGTGATATAAGAATCACTGAGAAGAATGTTTTGAGAGTTTTCTTAGATCTCTGAGAAGGGTTCATAGCCTCTAGTGGTTTATGTTACCCCAAAACTACTCGTGCCAGAGTAGGAGATAAGTGTACTGTTGGTTCGGGCACTATATTAGAAGTGCCCTAGTAAGGCACAAAAATGCGAGCATGCTAGAACTTTGAACTGTGAGGCACCACAAGAATAGGGTCCAGACGATCGGCTGAGATCGTCCACCATACCGATCAAATGTGATATTTTCAGAACAAGAATAAGAAAAAATGCCAGGTTCAATAGTACTCCCCATAAAAGAAAATAACAAAAAAGATAAGAAAATAAAAAAAGAAAATGCTTTAAAAAATTTACAAGGATTGTTTCGAGAAAAGTTTATATATTTATCTATTTGAGTTTTAGGTTTTCCCCATAAAATAAGAAAAAAAAAAGAAAAAGAAAAAAAGAACTTTCATGAATGAAATCAAGAAGAACTCTACAATAAACATGTGAGTTGTTTGTTTCAAAATCTTTATTAGACATTTTTAGAATTTTCTTATATCATGCATACATACTTCTTTTAGAGTCTCATTTAACCTTTAGTGGGAGAATTGCTTTACTTACTGAGTACCGAAGTGGTGTACAAACATTCTGTAACGACCCGACTTGCCGTTTTAAGAATTTATGCCTCGTTCAGCGACTTAAGATCTCGAGCAGCTTTGTAATGCGTATTATAACTTGTTTGTGTGGTTGAGATTGGATTTCGGATGATTCAGGATCAAATTGAAAGATTGACGTCAGGAATGCGGTCTCAAATGTGGTCGTATTTTTACAATGCGAGCCGCATATCTCACACTGAGATCGCAGACCAAGACAGATTTCTGGGCAAAGATCGACGTCAGAAATGCAGTCTCATATGTGGTCGCATTTCTACAATGCGGACCGCATATCTCACACTAAGATCGCAGACCAAGAAAGATTTCTGGGCAAAGATCAACGTCAAAAATGCGGTCTCATATGCGATCGTATTTCTACAATGCGGACCGCAAACCATACCTCACACTGAATGCGGTGGCTACGGTTACAATCTGCGATGGCCATATCAATAATGCAGACTGCATGTCTGGTATGTGACAGAAATGCGGTCGCATTTTAAACCTGAAAGGGCATTTTTGTTTCGATTTTTGACCCTTTATAAATAGAAACCAGTAACCATTGGCTATGTAAAACCCACTGTCGTTACCATCTAAGAAACATCTCCAAAACGCCCTGAATCATAGGAAAATCAGCCTCAAAAATATGTCCAAATGAGACTTGCTTGGACAGATTCTTAAAAGAGGGGATTTCGGCCATTTTAAACATATTTGGAGCTATACAACTCGGATTGAAAGGAATTTTGAGGCGACCTTCGGGAGATTTTCAAGGGAAACATCGGGGTCAACTTTGGTCAAATTACCCCAATATATCGCTATTTTTAGTATTTAATTGGTGATTAAGTTGGAAAAATTGTAAAAAAATCCTTAAGTTTAGAGTTAAGATTTGGAGGTCAATCCGATGTCGGAATTCGATAATTTTTGTATGGCTGAACTCGTTGGGAAATAAGGAACCCGTTGATGTGGAAATTTTTGAGCTTTGAGAAGTGGGCCGGGGGCTCGGGTTTTGCTAATTTCGGAATTTCTTTGTATTTTTCGATTGTTTTCGCTTGGGCTTTGTCCCCTCAGCATATTGTGACGTCGTTCTGATTTTGGGTAGATTCGACGCGCGTGGAGGCCAATTCGAGGGGCAAAGACGTTGCGGGCTAGGGATTTAGCCGATTCGAGGTGAGTAGTGATTGTAAATGATGTTCTGAGGGTTTGAAACCCCGGATTGTACATCGTAGTGCTATATTGAGGTGAGGCACGCGCTCGATGATGAGCATGGGGTCGTTTTCTACTGGGGATTGTGACTTGTTCCATCTCGATTGATGATTTTCGCAGCGTATTTGACTGAAACTTATTTGTTATCATCATGATTTAGGCTGATTGCCATATTTGGGCTTCGTGCCAATTATTTGAACCCTTCGGGGATTTTTATCATTGTTTCCTTACTGTTTTGACTTATTACTTGAACTCAGTCATGCTGTTTTCACTGTTTTACAACTTAGCCACTTTTACTCAGTTTTGAGACTTAAATAATATTTTAATGATGTTTTTGGGATGAGAACTACTGTTTTACTATGCCCGAAGGGCTTGTGATGATTTTCTGACTGAGTGCGGCTGAGGGCCAGATGTGAGGATTCACTGAGTGATATGAGGCCGAGGGCCTGAGATACTTTATATGCCACGAGGTGGCTTGTGACTAAGGCCGAGGGCCTGAGATACTTTATATACGCCACGAAGTAGCTTGATTGATATGAGGCCGAGGGCCTAGATTTATGCCACGAGGTGACTTGATATTGTTCTTGAGCCGTAAGGGGCCCCTCCTGGAGTCTCTACACCCCCAGTGAGCGCGGGTACCCATTGTGATATGAGATATAGCCCGAGGGGCTTATATTGTACTATGTGATAGCCTGAGGGGCTGATACTGTTCCATTTGATAGCCCGAGGGGCTGGTATTGTTCTGAAATTTGAGCCCGAGGGGCTGGTACTGTTCTGTGATATTGCCCGACGGGCGGAATTGTTGATACTGAGCCCGAGGGTCTATCTTCTATTTGTTTTACTTCACATTATTCACCTAAAAAATTACATGTTTTACCCGTTGAAAAGAGGTTTTACTTGATTTCTCACTAAGTTACTGTTTTCAAATGATGTTTTATTTCTTCATTATGGAATGACTTGTGCTTTACGTACTTTCTTACTTTCAGTCGTTATTTATATTATTAATCACTGAGTCAGAGTACTCACATTACTCCCTGCACCATGTGTGCAGATTCAGGCGTTGTTGGTTCTGCTCGGGAGTGCTGACTCCTCCCATCCAGGCGGTGATTCAGAGATTACGAGGCAGCTGTTGGCGTCTGCAGCCCCGTGTCTCTCTTATCTTGCTGTTTCCATGCTCTTCAAACAGTTGTGCCAGATATTGTATTTAGTAGACTTGTTATCAGGATCCATAGTTGCTCATGACTTGTGACACCCCGGTTTGGGCTGTGTCGAGATGGTTGGCTATATTCCGCGAATGATTGCTATTGAATCATGCTTATATTGTTTTCTTGTTAATTAACTGCTTAAAATGAGATTATGGTTAAATTGGCTGGCCTTGCCTTCACGAGAGGCGCCATCAGACTGGGTTCGGGGTTAGGGTCGTGACAGGTTGGTATCAGAGCCTAGGTTACGTAGGTCTCACGAGTCATAAGCGGGTTTAGTAGAGTCTCGCGGATCGGTACGGAGACGTCTGTATTTATCTTCGAGAGGCTGTAGAACCTTTTAGGAAAAACTTCATATTCTTGATATCCTTATCGTGCGGTTTGATTCTATTGAGGCTTACGCCTTTATTTCGTTCCTACTCAATCTTATGCGGCGCGAAGCGCTTGTTATCAATTGGGCATCAAAGAGTTGTAGTGGTACTATAGACATGGTGCTAGATGCGTGTTCGGGCAAGCTATTATCGTTGTCATGTGGAAGGATGTTCTTATGTTCCAGCTTAATATCTGTATCTTCTATGGTTTTGAGATTGTGCACGAATTGCTATGATGTCTACTCTTTGTTGTCATACAATGTTGGTGAAGTGGTAGAGTGCTTATATATGGAACGCGGCAGTGAATGACTAGAAAGGAGGATTTCTCACTGCATGATTTAGAGGTTCAGCATTTAATTCCAGCGAAGGAAAGGCAATCGGACTATAGATGCCCATGTTTGGTTGATGAAGTAACAAGACTAGATATTCTCAAGCATGACAGAATTTTCAATGTGATGCGGTGTCGTCGTCCTTGTTTGAACGCATTATGGTTCGTCGGTGTTATGGCCTTCTTGGGTTTTTGCCTTCGGGGAATGGTGCTGTGAAATGGTGCCTGAGGGGTGGTTGCCAGGGATAGTTGGGTGCAGCGGTTCAAAATCGAATTAGTATTTCTAATGTGGATGGCTCGAGAAAGATGATCTTCGAAGAGGGTTAGAGTCGATAACATTTTATTGGTTCGTGTGCTACAGAGATGGATTTCAATTTGATGCAACACGTGAGCAGCAAAGTATGAGCAACGACATGGCAGGAAGTGTTTCGCGGTGGTTGAAGTACTAGCAGACGAAGTATGAGAAGGAGAGGTTGAAAAGTTGCTTAGAGGAGATGGTTTAACCGAAATAAGAGTGACAGATTAGCATATGGATTCTGTGGTAGGATAGCCGTGTGCCTTGAGAAAGTATAGAACGGTTTGGGAATCATGATGGAATGTGATTTGGCCTACGTATTTTATTTGGAGTGATGGTTGTCGTACGACAAAAGAGTGAATATGGCAGAAAGGAGTTTGTTTGAAATGAATAGGGGTGAAAAGAGCTGATTATCGTTTCAGGTGCAATATAACTTGAGTTCGTAAAGTATTGTTGAACTTTCAGTTGATGTCAATAAGGAAGGAGCATACTTATACAGCTGGTGGGCGAGCATGAGCTCAGGAGAATTTGCTGATTTCGAGGTAGTTGTACCCAGTGCAACGTCGTTAGAAGATGTCGGTAAGGAATTCCACAGGTGGGTTATCTCCTGTGAGCAGGTTAGCGGTGGCGTGATGTTGATGAAGCTTCTGCGAGGTATATTACTTGCTACCCAGTAAGGGGTCGAGTGTGTGACTATGACTTGTGATCCAGGATGTTCATGAAAAGCTTAACAAAGACTTCGAGAAGTCTGTCGGGTTAATGGTGCGAGATCATGGTAATTGAGAAGGAGGAATCATCGTAGGCTCTACATTATGTGACAGTGGCTTAGAGCTAAGTGGGGGGGAGCCCCACCATTTACAATTAGATCGCGTGGTTGTCTGCCTGTGCGGTTTCTGGTTATCGGTACGTTGGCGGATTACTTATGACTAAGAAAAAGGAAGTATTAGGGGTAATTCAGCAAAGAACTAAATGGGCGTGTGCTATATTCGGCGTTATCGATGCATGTTCAGGTTTTTGGGAAGACTCGGAGCTTATGTTTTATGGACGTGATGTACATGGAAAAGAACGCAGTCGATTGCTTCTTCGAGAGGTTGTCATGTGCTAGTAGAGCGTTGGAGTTGGTTATCTTCGGGACTAGGTCAGAGTGATTAACTCTCGATAACGGTCTTAGTGAATTCAAGAATTAAAGTGTAGTGCCTAAAGATTTTGGGTCCGATGTGTGGTTAAGGATCGAGTCTTCACAGTGGATTGCGAACGAAACTTGGAATATTCTATGTTACCATCGGGTATACGGTGCAGTATTGGAGGAAAGGAAGAAATAGCTTCGGATTCGCAGAAGGTCTTGCAAAATGCGTGTACCAGTCTGAGATAATATTGAGCACATAAGGAGGGTATGAGATGGTTCATGAGTATTGAGACGATGTGGTCTCGCGATTCGGGTCACTCGAGGTGAGTGCGAATGGAGTTCGTTATGTTGTGAATGGAGCTATTATATTTCTAAGTCAAGTCAAGAGTAAATTGAAAGAAGTTGAGTTGGTTAGTAATGGTCGAATCGGTGTGATGGTGGCAATGATCAGTTCCTTCGGCGTGTGAAGTTTTACATGCGATATGTGGTTGTGCATGCAGGTCCGATAGCCACCATGACTTGATTGATTTGGGAGATATTTGATTCGAATGGCCATGTTGTGTGAATGGACTCCGGAAGAGTCGTGATGTTTTAGATCACAACTTGAGGTTTGTATTTTCTATGGTTATGGGAATTCAGTTGCGTGTTGCCATGGTTCTTCGAGAATGAGTTGAGTGAAAGGGGTTCTAGCCAATGAAGTATTCATTTTACTAGTAGTTCAGGGGTTAGGAGAAATTCTTTTACTCTCGCATAGCGGTACGATAGGTGCAGTGAGCAGCATGGGAATTGGAAGAGGAGGATCATTGCTGCGATTAAGTGTTGACAAGAATGTCATGAGCACGGATAAGTAGGGACGAATTCAGTTGTTCAGAGTAAGCTGGCATTTTCTTTAGTGTCACCTGGGAGCGGTGTCCTGTGTAGCTTTGTGTATTGATTTGCGGACTCTTGGTCGGCTTTACAGAATTAGTATTGTTGGTGGTATGGAGGTGCAGACCTTGCTACGTGGTGCGGAAGGTCGTGGGGGCGTATCCCACGGGAAAATTGTATAAGTGTGACCTATTAGTCACTTGATTGTCAGAGGTTGAAACCAAGTATGGAGACTTTGGTACTGACACTAATGTGAGAGTTTATGCTTAGAAGGCGCTCTAGTCCGTTGGTTGTGAAACATGGGAGTTTGTTTCGGATTGAGACGACTTGATTATTCACACATATGTTGTGGTCCCATGTAGCTTGTGATATTATATGAGTAGGATGACTCAGATGCAGGTCATTTATTGCGCCTTAGCCGTGCTTGTGTTTTGTAGCGTATGGCTATCTGTCTCCCTAGGGTGGTATTTTCGTACTTGGCGTGCTTGCAGTCGATATTCGGTATTTCGTAGGTATAAGCAGTATGGCTTGCTGGGTATTTCCTTACTTATTATTATGTGCAGATCGGGTGGCACGCCCAACGGTATCATGTTTGGATCGGGTTGCACGGCGCAGCGGTATCATGTTTGGATCGGGTTGCACGGCGCAACGGTATCATGTGTGGATCGGGTTGCATGCCGCAACAGCGCTATGTTGAGTACGGTCCCCTATATCTACTCCTGCGTATTTTGTTTCTCATCCTCTGAGAAGGGTCCGTAACATCTGTTCGACCGTTTTATTCGTTACGCGAACTGGATAATTCTTTTCCATAGTTCGTTCCTCCTTAGGTGTCATGTTCAAATTGTAGCTTGTCGGCGCATTGATGGCGCCATATGAGATCTGAGTCGGTGTTTGAGGTGGCTTATTGCATGAGCAGCTTGCACCGGGTGAGACGAGATTATTGGAGCTGAAATCTATGCAATCAGATTTATATAAGGCACATTAAAAATAAAAAAAATAAAAAAATAAAAAGGAAATATCGTTATTCAGTTCAGAATGAGGTAATGGTTCTTGACAGGATGAGAGACTCCATGAATTATTGATTCGGTAGGTGGCTACGAGTTTCTACACGTCTCTTTCATCGTGGCAGTATTGCGAGATTTGGAACAAGATTTATATGTGTCATGAGATGTGTTGCGGGCACCAGATTCCTGAAATTTCAGCTATTGTGGTCGGAGGAGGTTATTATGGGCAATCGATTCATATGGTGAGTTTGTGAATTTGCACTCTACTACTGTGTTTATCCCTGTTGGGAGATTTTGATGGTCTTAGCCGTGTCTATCATTTTTGTTTTGTACACTATTGAGGGCTATGAGTCCAAAAGTGACTTTCTGTTACTCACTACAGTGGGTTTTGATGTAATTTCGGGATAATTGATTAAAGCTTTATGAATTACACGCCCTACCGGTATGGGAGTGCATTATGTGCCGTGATTTCAAGTAAAGGAAATTATTTTTAAAGGAGAAATGGATAGATTTCGGTTGGCACGAGCGCATATTACTTGTGATTCAGAGTTGAGGACGAGATCCTCGCATTTTTAATATGATGTGAAAAGCTTAAACTGGGCTATGAGCCGCGGTGGAAGTTATATAAGGACGAGATCCTTGTGATGAAAATTTATGTGTTTTAAATTCTCCCTCTGTTAAATTAAATTTGTACTATATTACTGATAGGGAGCCATACCTGTTAGGCTTATTTGATAATTCTTCTATGTGTTTTCGTGCATATTTTGCCATATTCGTGCTGTGATTATTGAGTTTTAGCCTACAAGGGGAGTGTCCAGGTGGCGTTAAATGTGACTCGTTAATTCGAGTAAATAATTATGAGGTCTTCATGCCTCGTGAATTGCTGTCAGAGTTGTGAAAATTTGAAACGAGGTTTTGGTTAAAATGAGGTTAATTGACGATGCTGGAATTAATTATGAATAGCTATTAGGAACAGAGACGTGGTTATGGGCATACATATGATGGGCGCGCAAGCACGAGTTGCTACAGCCGGTTGAGGCTAGCACGCTGTGTTGAATTAATTGGGCTGTGAGAAATTTGCCTTTGAAGATTATAAATGTGGATAAAAGAATAATCTTCAATTGAGATGGTGTTGTCAGATCCATGTTAAATTTAAGGTGACGTAAAATCACCCGCAAGTGCGTGTAATAATACACTTAGAAATTTAATGTCCTCGGAATAATTCTTGACACGTTCGAGGACGAACATATGTTTAAGAGGGGGAGAATGTAACGATCCGACTTGCCGTTTTAAGAATTTATGCCTCGTTCAGCGACTTAAGATCTCGAGCAGCTTTGTAATGCGTATTATAACTTGTTTATGTGGTTGAGTTTGGATTTTGGACGATTCGGGATCAAATTGTAAGATCGATGTCAGGAATGCGGTCTCATATGCGATCGCATTTCTACAATGTGAGTCGCATATCTCACACTGAGATCGCAGACCGGACAGATTTCTAGGCAAAGATTGACGTCAGAAATGCGGTCTCATACGCGGTCGCATTTCTACAATGCGGACCGCATATCTCACAGTGAGATTGCAGACCAAGACAGATTTCTGGGCAAAAATCAACGTAAAAAATGCGGTCTCATATACGGTCGCATTTCTACAATGTGGACCGCAAACCATACCCCACACTGAATGCGGTGAAGGCTACGGTTACAATCTGCGATGGCCATATCATTAATGCAGACCGCATGTCTGGTATGCGACAGAAATGCGGTCGCATTTTAAACCTAAAAGGGGCATTTTTGTCCCCATTTTTTACCCTTTATAAATAGAAACCACTAACCATTGGCTATGTAAAACCCACTATCGTTACCATCTAAGAAACATCTCCAAAACGCCCTGAATCACACAAAATCAGCCTCGAAAATATGTCCAAATGAGACTTGCTTGGACAGATTCTTAAAAGAGGGGATTTCGGCCATTTTAAACATATTTGGAGCTATACAGCTCGGATTGAAGCAAATTTTGCGGCGACCTTCGGGAGATTTTCAAGGGAAACATCGTGGTAAGTGTTCTTAACTCAATTTTGGTCAAATTACCCCAGTATATCGCTATTTTTAGTATTTAATTGGTGATTAAGTTGGAAAAATTGTGAAAAATCCTTAAGTTTAGAGTTAAGATTTGGAGGTCAATCCGATGTCGGAATTCGATAATTTTTGTATGGCTGAACTCGTTGGAAAATAAGGAACCCGTTGATGTGGAAATTTCTGAGCTTTGAGAAGTGGGCCCGAGGCTCGGGTTTTGCTAATTTTGGAATTTCTTGGTATTTTTCAATTGTTTTCGCTTGGGCTTTGTCCCCTCAGCATATTGTGACGTATTCGTTCTGATTTTGGGTAGATTCGACGCGCGTGGAGGCCAATTCGAGGGGCAAAGACGTCGCGGGCTAGGGATTTAGCCGGTTCGAGGTGAGTGGTGATTGTAAATGATGTTCTGAGGGTTTGAAACCCCGGATTGTACATCGTAGGGCTATATTGAGGTGAGGCACGCGCTCGATGATGAGCGTGGGGTCATTTTCTACTGGGGATTGTGACTTGGTCCGTTCCGATTGATGATTTTCACTGCGTATTTGACTGAAACTTATTTGTTATCATCATGATTTAGGCTGATTGCCATATTTGGTCTTCGTGCCAATTATTTGAACCCTTCGGGGATTTTTATCACTGTTTCCTCACTATTTTGACTTATTACTTGAACTCAGTCATGCTGTTTTTACTGTTTTACAACTCAGCCAATTTTACTTAGTTTTGAGACTTAAATAATATTTTAATGATATTTTTGGGCTGAGAACTACTGTTTTACTATGCCCCAGGGGCTTGTGATGATTTTCTGACTGAGTGCGGCCGAGGGCCAGATGTGAGGATTCACTGAGTGATATGAGGCCGAGGGCCTGAGATACTTTATATGCCACGAGGTGGCTTGTGACTGATATGAGGCCGAGGGCCTGAGATACTTTATATACGCCACGAGGTAGCTTGATTGATATGAGGCCGAGGGCCTAGATTTATGCCACGAGGTGGCTTGATATTGTGCTTGGGCCGTAAGGGGCCCCTCCCGGAGTCTGTATGCCCCCAGTGAGCGCGGGTACCCATTGTGATATGAGATATAGCCCGAGGGGCTGATATTGTACTATGTGATAGCCCGAGGGGCTGATACTGTTCCATGTGATAGCCCGAGGGGCTGGTATTGTTCTGAAATTTGAGCCCGAGGGGCTGGTACTGTTTTGTGATATTGCCCGAGAGGCGGAATTGTTGATACTGAGCCCGAGGGACTATCTTCTATTTATTTTACTTCACATTATTCACCTAAAAAATTACATGTTTTACCCGTTGAAAAGAGGTTTTACTTGATTTCTCACTGAGTTACTGTTTTCAAATGATGTTTTATTTCTTCATTATGGAATGCCGTGTGCTTTACGTGCTTTCTTACTTTCAATCGTTATTTATATTATTACTCACTGAGTTTGAGTACTCACATTACTCTCTGCACCATGTGTGCAGATTCAGGCGTTGTTGGTTCTGCTCGGGAGTGCTGACTCCTCCCGTCCAGGCGGTGATTCAGAGATTACGAGGTAGCTGTTGGTGTCCGCAGCCCCGTGTCTCTCTTATCTTGCTGTTTCCATGCTCTTCAAATAGTTGTGCCAGATATTGTATTTAGTAGACTTGTTATCAGATCCATAGTTGCTCATGACTTGTGACACCCCGGTTTGGACTGTGTCGGGATGGCTGGCTATATTCCGCGAATGATTGCTATTGAATCATGCTTATATTATTTTCTTGTTAATTAACTGCTTAAAATGAGATTATGGTTAAATTGGCTGGCCTTGTCTTCACGAGAGGCGCCATCACGACCGGGTTCGGGGTTAGGGTCGTGACACGTTCTCTCGTGGGAACCTACATTGACCTATGTCAATGTAGGCACATATTTTGCAGGTAAGCAGGCTACGAGTTAAGATTTTCTCCTCCCATTAACAACAGATTTGGTGAGCTCCATTTTAGCTCATGGAGTTCGATGATTTCAGAATTTTGTCTTATATTCTGTATTTCTTAGAGGCTTCATAGACAAAGTCAAAACAAAGCCATTAGCGTCCACCTTACATTACATTTGTTTTTCAATGTATTTCAGTTAACAACATGAAAGTTTTTTTAGACTATTATTTCGTATATAGATTCAGAAAAGAGTTTACTCTACATTATATTGAATTTTGTTAAGATGCATTACATAATAGAAATAGAACATAATAGAAAAGCCAAGATGGTTCGCTCGGTTAAGTAAAGGCACCGAGTGCCGGTTATGACTTGGTTAGAAATTGAGTTGTGACAAACTATTGTAAACCCCGAAAATGTTTCACTAAGTATTATGTTCTCAATCAAGCTTTAAATTGGACACAACAACAACAACAACAACCCAGTAAAATCCCACAAGTGGGGTCTGAGGGAGAGTAGATTGTACACAGACCTTACCCTTACCCCAAGGGGGTAGAGAGGCTATTTATGATAGACTCTCGGCTCAAGGAGACGAAGAAGATAATATATCAGTACCATCAATAGATGCCATAGAAATAATAATAGCATCATAAGTACCAGAAAATAGATGAAAAACAATACCGATAGCACGTAAGTAAGGCTCGGTACTATGAAAAGTGGAAGAATAGTGTGGACACAACAATAGCCACTAGCAATCTAGGACACAACCCTATCAGACTAGCCTCCCACCTGGTACGAAGTAGAAAAGTGCTCTATTACCTCCTAGCCTACAAATCTAACACCTTCCTATCAAGGGCTATGTCCTCGAAAATCTGAAGTCCCGCCTTGTCTTGCCTGATCACCTCTACCCAATACTTCTTGGGCTGCCCTCTACCTCTTCTCGTACTCGCCAAAGCCAACTGCTCAAATCTCCTTACTGGGGCATTCAGGCTTTTCCTCTGCACGTGTCCGACCAATCTGAGCCTTGCTTCCCGCATCTTGTCATCCATCAGAGCTATGCTCACCTTCTCCCGAATATCTTCATTACTAATCTTATCCATCCTAGTGTGTCCCCACATCCACCTCAACATCCTCATTTCTAGTACTTTCATCTTTTAGATATGTGAGTTCTTAACCGGCCAACACTCTTCCCCATATAACAGGGCTGGCGTAACCACCGCTCTATAGAACTTACCTTTGAGCATTAATGGAACTTTCTTGTCACATAGGACTCCAGATGCTAACCTCTATTTCATCCACCCCAACCCCATCCCCCTGGATAACCGACCCAAGTTACTTGAAACTGCTTCTCTTGGGGATGACCTATGATTCAAGCCTCACGTCCATGCCCGCTTCCCTTGACTCGGCGTTGAATTTGCACTCCACATATTCTGTCTTAGTCCTGCTCAACTTGGAACCCCTAGACTCAAGGTCATGTCTCCAAACCTCCAGCTTCTGATTAACGCCGCCTCGCGTCTCATCAATCAGAACTATGTCATCAGCGAATAATATACACCATGGCACCTCCCTTTAAATATGGTGTATCTGTGTGTCCATCACTAGGGCAAAAAAAAGGGCCAAGCGCAGATCCTTGGTGCAACCCCATAAAATCGAAAAATGCTTGGAGTCGCCTCCCACTTTCCTAACCCGAGTCTTAGCTCCATCATACATGTCCTTAATCTCCCTAATGTAAGCAACTGGCACACCTTTCACCTCCAGTTATCTCCAAAGAACCTCCCTAGGTACCTTATCATATGTTTTCTCCAGGTCAATAACACATGTGCAGATCCTTCTTCCTATCCCTGTACTATTCCACCAACCTCATAATAAGTTGGATAGCTTCAGTAGTTGAACGACCCGGCATGAATTCGAACTGGTTGTCAGATATAGACACAGTCCTCCTCACCCTCACTTCCCACCACCCTCTCCCAAACTTTCATGGTATGATTTAGTAACTTGATACCCCTATAGTTGTTACAACTTTGGATATCGCCTTTGTTCTTGTACAATGGTACCACCGTACTCTATCTCCACTCATCCGACATCCTCTTTGTCCTAAAAATAACATTGAACAGCCCAGTCAGCCACACCAAGCCTGCTCTACCCACACTCCTCTAAAATTCTACAGGAATTTCGTCTTGTCTGGTTGCTATACCCTACTCATCTTACACATAGCCCCCATGACCTCCTCAACCCTAATGTATCTACAGTACCAAAAGTCTCGGTGATTCTCAGAATGCCCCAATTCACCTAGCACAATATCCATCTCTCCTAGCTACCTTATACCTCTCTCTATTCGCTCTCCTCTCCTCCTCGTTTGTGCTCCCTAATAACCTCAGGTATGCCGCCTTCTTCTCTTCCACTTTACTTTGGACCACTTTATTCCACAACCACTCACCTTCGTGCCTATTAGGGTAACCCTTCGAGACCCTTAACACCACTTTCGCTGCCTCCCTTATACAGTTCACCACCGTCGTCCATATAGCGCCCGTGTCCCCACTACTCTTCCGGGCTCCCAAAGTCTATAACCTCTCCTCTAACTCCTGAGCTTTACCCTTAGTCAGGGCTCCCCACCTAATCCTCGGTCATCCTTGTGCCGACCTCTTCTTCATCTTTATCACGATACCGACGTCCATCATCAAGAGCCTATGCTGTATCACGAGGATCTCTCCCGTGATAACCTTGCAGTCCTACACAACCCTCTATCACACCTCTTGAGGAGGATGTAATCAATATGAGTCCTTACTACGGTACTTTGGAAAGTAACCAAATGCTCCTCCCTCTTCAAAAATTAGAGTTCGCAATCACCAGCTCAAAATCCTCAGCAAAATCCAATAGCGAAGTACCTCCTTTGTTCCTAACCCCAAAGCCGAAGCTTTCATGCACCTTGCAATAGCCATCAGCAGTCGACCCAATATGACCATTGATTTTCCCATCCTATAAATAACCTCTCAGCAGGCGAGATACTACGCACAATCTCATCCAACCCTTCCAGAAGCCCCTTTTGACCTCTTCATTCAAGCTCTCCTACGGCGCGTAAGCGCTAACCACATTTAGAGTGCACTCCCCAATCACTAGCTTAATAGTCATTAATCTATCACTCACCTGCCTAACCTCTATCACAGACTCTCGAAGATCCATGTCCACCAAAATACCCACTCCATTCTTACCCTTCATGACTCCAGAGTACCACAACTTATACATGTCTTCATCCCTCGCCCTTGATCCTATCTGCCTAGTCTCCTAAACAAAAGCTATATTAACCTTCCTCCTCCGAAGAATCTTCGCCAACTTTATAGACATACCCATCAGCCTTTCTATGTTCCATGACCCAATTCTCAACCTAGAGGCTCCCTTGTTCCCCTTACCTCTCATCCCAACCCCTGAGCCCTTCCCCACCCCCCGCCCCACCCCAGGACATGACCTCACTCTACCATCCCATACCTCAGCCACTATACCTATGGCAGACTAAGGAAAATCGGTACCCCAAAATAGGCAACGGATCAAACTAGAAGAAAACAATTTGTAACTACAGGCATGCAGATATTATGATTACACTAATGCGAACTAAAATGACAATAATTTAACTAATACAAAGAAGAGAGTCTGAAGGGCGGGAGGTACCAACTCCCGAGAGTAAAACCTAGATATTTAACTTGGTGCAGCCTTTGCTGCCATTTCTTCAACGACAATCTCCAAAAAAGGTCACCGAAAAGTTGGCTGAAGTGACTGTTACTCGTTGGAACCAGCTGGAATATTATGGGACATGGCGCTTCTGAAGAGACGACTGCCACCAAGATATCTTCTGGCCGAAATCTGCCTATACAGTGGCACACTCACCGGCGCGTGGTTGAATCCTACTGGGAACCCTAGATCTGCCGGCATTGCGCGGACACACAAAAGAAAATATAAAAGGGGGAAGAGAGAGAGAGGGAGAGATAGAGGAAGAGAGGGGGATAGATTAGAGGAGAGGAGAGGACACTCACCAGCTCTGTGCAAGCTGCCGGCGTAGGAGGAGAAATAGCGCAGAGAAAGGGATAGAGTAGAGAGAGGAGAGGAAGGAGAGAAAGAAGGGTGGATAGAGAACGAGAACTTACCTAAGTAGGACACAAGGATGTTCAAATACTAGAAAAGGTTTATAACAACTATATTTTACATTTAGAAATGGTATGGATGTTTATAAGAGGGAAAAGGTAGTTTGGAACAAAACAAAAATGTCCAAGATAAGAACACAATTATAGTCGCAAGAGACCTAACTTCAAACAAGCATATCTCCCGATCTATAATTAATTATAGGGTGAACGGCCTATCAAATTAAATCCCTTAAAGTCTAGTCGCTTATAATTCAAACGCGTTCATCATTTCAATATTCCTATAACATGTTATAGGCATTTTACTTAAGGCTATCGTGTCAGAAAAATGGGCGGCGTTTTTGAGCACCCAGGGGTGTGCCAGGTGTTGCTCCCTAACGCACACGCAAGTATACGTGATCGACAAGTAATATAGGACAATGAGTCCGGATTATCGTACCCAAGGGACTTAAGTTTAACTACTTTATAACAACTAATATAATTATTTAACAAGCAAGGATGAAATTGAATAAGTTATTTATTCTAAATTGTATTGCTAATTTATATCTAATAATTGCAAAGAACAAATATGTGTTTTGTAATCAATAAAACAAACATTCCAGGGTTGTGATTATGTTCCCAATCCTATTGCGTTCTAATTGACTTATCGTTTATATAGTTAATGTAAGATTGCTAATGATCGATAATGATACTCATAGCCTTCTTCCGAAGTACTATTCGCCTATTCCTAACAAGATTAATGCCTATATTCCTATGGAATTAATCTACCAAGAATGCATTAAGAACACGATTATCCAATTAAACATGGTGATTAGGTATATTCCTATCCTAACCACGAATCCGCTCTTTTTACAAAGTTAAGAACATGATTTCTTCAACTCTTATTCTAATCTAAACTTAGTTTTCTCAAACATAGCATAGATAATTAATAGAATTTAATTGATGGCCAAAACAATTAAGCAATTTAGCATAGAATTGAAGAAACAATCTTATCCACATTAACTATTAAAACGAATTCATCAAGTTAGAAACACAATATTCATGGCTAATCACAACCCCAGAACAAGGGGTGATTAGCCACTCATGTTCAACAAAATCAAATAACTAAGTATGAAAAACTAAATAGAGATACTAGATTAAATTGATGAACTGAGAATTTGTTGGTGTTGTTGATGTTCCTAGGCCTCCTTAGACTCCAAAATCACGTTCTCCCCTTCTTAGATGGGTTTAGGGGTGTTTATATAGGAGTTGGGAAGGTTTTGGGTCGGTTTGGGGGTCTTCTAGACGAAGTAGGGCAAAGTTCCCGCATGCAGCGCCCGGAGTAGCGCCCGGAGTAGCGCCCAGCGCCCCCCAGGGGACTGCTGGCAGTGGGCTTCGCTTCTTCACTGTCTCCAGCGCCACAGGCAGCGCTGGGCGCTGGCCTGTGGCCTCCAGTCTTCCTTTGTCTGATTCTTCTTGTTTTGGCTCGTTTCTTCCCCGGTTTCGTCCCCGATTGCTTTCAACTCATTCCTACACATAAAAACATATTATATTAACATGAATCGATGCAATTAACGTCCCAAATTCACATAAACAAGAGCTAAACATGAGATAATTTACATAACATTTTATATGTTTTCTACCATTATCAATACCCCACACTTAGACTCTTGCTCGCCCTCGAGCAATGGGATTTTAAACAACCTTTCCTAACTACTAACTCTTAAGATTAGCACAAAACATTCAACTTTTTCAACAATTCATACTTTTGAACACAATCAATACTAGCCAACAAGTATGAACACATAACTCATCCATATCGTTCCCGTAAAGTTCACTTAAGCCCAATTATTAAAGAACATTCAACATCCCAATTGTCATCACCCAACCTCAAAAGCCGACTTACCACATTAAGCTGCTTCAATGCATATACTTACCCAACAAGACAATTCATGCATTACCAATTGTTCATGAAATCATGTGCCCTCACCAATATCTATGAAGAGTGAATATCTCTACGAATGAAATCACACAAAATTTGCACAACAAACTCTCATTCTCACAAAGAACTCGTATGCATCCCAGAGAGTACCATAAGCTTGCCCGTAGTTTAGACTTCCACTAATTGAGTTAGTCAAATCTAAGATCAAGTAGGACTTTGTCGAGTTATAATGCTGGCTAGGGGACGGGTAGGATACATTTGGTAGTAGTAACTAGTCCTCCTAAGCACTTAATACACCATACTCAATATTCAAACACTTCTCTTTTTCTTTCAATCGCTAAATTTGTCTCACATACATAGCCCTTCTCTTTTCAACTCACTTAGCATACTACAATGGGAGGTGAATTTTTCATATCTTTCCACTATCAATTTTCTTCTTTTCTTTTTTCTTTCATCATCAAATTTTTTTTTTCTTCCTTATTCACCTTCCATACACTTTTTTTTTTCACCCGCTAGTGATTTATCAATTTAGCTTCACATAGCTAATAAGTCCTTTCATTGTTCCATTCTTACACAAGACAATCCCTCTAACTGCCCTTAATTCTTCTAGCGACTAAGTGCTTTCGGAGGTAACGGTTCAATTAAGGCTCAATTCAAGAACAAAATAAAGGGAATAGCTTGTAATGTAGGTAAAAAGAAAAAAGGCTTATCGGCTCAACGGGGCTAGCAATGGATAAATTTATATTCGATGCGACAAGCACATCAAAACTTAAAAAAAGAAGTGCCTATATCATTTCTTAGATTGTCCCAACCTACAATTTCGCTTTAGTTAACACACGGGGCAAGTTCTAGACTATATGAGATAACATAGAGAATCAAAATCTCACTCACACGATGCACATGACTCAATCACAATGGTTCTATTCAAATGTCGAATTAAGCAAGCATATACTTGAAGCAATTAAGCAGTAATGCACTAGATGTTAAGCAAATCAACTATTGAGAGGGGGCGTCACAAATTGCTGTCTTCTTTCGACTTATTTCAAAAACTTAACTTACGGGAATTCAGAGCATGTGTCATAACTTATTGCACTAGCATTAACTATGTCAAGAAGTAGCTCATTATTACTCAGTTCTTCCTAAGACTAATCCTAAAAGAAAAATTAAAGTTGCCCGGTTCGAATTACATCCTTGGAAAAGAACCGGTGCCCTAAGAAAAACCAAGGAAAAATTACCTATTAACCTAAAAATAAAGGAAAATCTTTTTTTGTTATTTTTAATCCAATTTTATCCCTCAAGAAAAACAATCCATCGTCGGAAAAAACTGGAATATATATATATATTACACTTTTTTTTTCCGGTTTTTTCTATATATTTTTTTTCTTTTTTTTTTTTCATTTTTTTTTCAAGCTTATAATAACAAGAAATAAGAACAAAAGACAACTACTATGAAGCAAAAGTGATTAGTCATTCTAACTTAACGAAAGACTAGATTAACAAAAATTTAAGACTAAGAACACAAACATAACTAAAGAAAAGAAAAATCACAGAAAATCACTTAAAAAAAAATCACAGACAGACACTTCCATCACATATACTTTCAAGGCACGACAAATATTTTTCCCTCACCCCACACTTATTGCATGCATAGTCCCCGATGCATAATAAAAGTAAAAGCAAAGTAGGGTGAAAAGAAAGGCTCCCCTCAATCCGTGCCGGTCTCGTCGGAATCCATTTCAACAGGTACTAATGCCAGAGGTCCGGTGGCGTCATCCTCATCCTCCCCCTCATGATCCGAGCCCTGGATAGTGTTGGCATCTTCCTCGGAATGAACTGGACTGCCAGGTGCAATGCCCAACATCTCTTTTGCTGTGCCAGAAAGATCATCACGCATATGCATGCGCTCTTCATCAGAAATCCCTACTCGGGTCATGACCAGGTTCATAGCATTGAACATGAATCTGGTGATATTCTCATCCCGCTCAAACCGAGCTGCCGGGGTTAGTTTGGAAGGGGGCTCCATGACGGATGTGATGTCCATAAGACCTGGTGGAGCCTCCACCACTTCATCATGTCCCGAATATTCGGGAACTCCTAGAAACCGCATGTACTTGGTTAAAAGGTTGCCAAAGTAGAGCCGCCGTATCTGATGCCCAAATCTGGTACGAGCCATTTCTGTCAGCATAATTTCTGCAATATTGATCGGACGGCCGGTCATAAGGGAGAAGATCAAGCAAACTCTTGCCCGTGTACAATCACTGCTATGTTCGGCAGGCATCAGTCTAGCCTGCACGAAGTTCTGCCATACTTTGGCAACATGGTTAAAATCAGCACGGACCATAGAGAGGTGGATGTTTCCTTGCTTCCTGTTCCATTTTGCGTGAGAATCAACGCCACACAGCATATGCTTGATGAGCTGATAAGGAGGGCTTCTGATCAATTGTTACAATCGCTGAGGGTCAGCATTTGCAACACCCAAATAAAGGCACAAGTCTTCCTTTCCTAATGGCACCTCTGTTCCTCGGACATAGGACCTGGAGCAATGGTAATCCCAGTTCGCATATAATTCTCGAACCAGACTCAAGTTTGCCGGCCCTGGGCATTCCAGAAACTTTTCCATTCTGGATAGGCGGAGTCGAGCAAGAATGTCTGGAAATCGCCTTTCCAATAAGGAAGTGTTTATGCCCATCTCCGAGACATAACGCCTCGCAAAATTCCGATACCAGACAGCTGCATCATCATCAACTAAGTCAAGTCGTGGTCGGGGCCTGGGAGGGATTTGCTGGGAACCCTCATCAACTTGTTTTCCCTTGGCTTGGCGAGAAGATCCTTCGCCCTGTTTTCGTTTTTTCGGAGCTTGGGAAGTAGGTGACGCCTTGCCATGTTTCCCTTTGTTACCATCACGTGCCATAGCTACCTGCAATACGACAAATAGAGATGTAATAAAATGTATTACACTGTCGTAAAAGGACCCCACACTTAAACTTTAACGTATAAAACAAGTGTGTGCAAGATAAGCAACGGGTACTCAAGACTTCCCCTTGTGGAATTTTAATGAACATGGTAATGTAAGTGAGTGTCAAAGATGAAAGACGAATAAAGTTCGGAACTTTAGAGGTGAAAACGACTAATCGACATACAAGGACTAAAGTAGACTAATTGGACAACATACATTATGAATAGATAGGATACAGACATGTTTAAAATCAAAACCGACCCCGTAATACGTATAAATCACCCAAAACTACCCCGCACTTACTTCAAATGCATATATAAGTAATTCCGAATACTCAGACTTCTTAGAAATTGTCATTCAGGTATTTAAGCGAACACGTGGTGTGCACGGAAATTGTTCTTCACCCTCAACAATAGTGAAGTGTAGTTACCCTCTCGGATTTTGACGAAGTAGAGGGACTATTAGTTTACTACTCCGATACAAAAAAACCAACCAAAATTTCAGCTTAAACGCAACCACACATGAATTCGTAAAAGAGATGAAGAAGAAGAAGATTCTAAGGGGACTGTGGGGAATGGGAACATGTAATTCTTATTCAATAAAAATACAAATGAACAAGTAAACGAGAAGAAGAAGAAAGAGAAAAGAATCATACCTGGTTGTGGGAGAAGAGAAAGAGTAATGAAAGATGAAATTTTGTTGCAATGCAGATGAAGAAGAAGAATGCTACACAGCAGATGAAATGGGTGTGTGTGTGTGTGAAGTGAAAACGGGTGGGTTTGGTCATATAAAAGGGATATTTAGT
>MCJB01038071.1:0-59239 GCA_002018475.1 Nicotiana obtusifolia
AAATTGTACTCCAAAACCCAGACACTCCAAACATCAACCAAAACCCTCTGCCTGCCCATGAAGAGACACATATGATTGAATTAGTTTACAAGGACGGGGAACCCAAGAAGTCTTATAAGTCCATCATGATTATTCGGGCCAGTGAAAACAATTTGGTCAAGGATCCAGATTCCACCAAAACAAAGCTTGTGATAGTTGAAGGGGCAACAGAAAAGCCGAGCCCGCTCAATTTGAAACCACCGGTGTTGGTCATGGAAGGTATGCCAAAAGATGTTGAGGCCAGTCCAGAAAACCCAAAAGTGATAGTGCCGGGGATTCCAAGTAAGCCTGTCCTAGTTGTGAAAGGGGCTCCTATTACCCCTATCATCATTAAACCAGTAACCCAACCACCGGTGGTTGATACCAAGGTTGTTTCGTGGAATTACAAGCAAGTGATAGTGACATACAAAGGAAAAGAAGTAGAGGAAGAAGTTAATGAAACTGGAGGATTGACTCGTTCTTGGAGATGTTTCGCTCTAGAAGAGTTAAGGAAAGTCAAGCCATTCAAAGATAGTTAGTTGCCAGTAAAGAAATCGGTTACCGAGGAAGAGGCTGAGGAGTTCCTGAAGAAGATGAAGGGGCAGGATTATTCCATTATAGAGCAGCTGAGGAAAACACCAGCTCAGAATTCTCTTTTGTCTTTACTGATACATTCAGATGAACATCGCAGGGTCTTGATGAAGATTTTAAATGAGGCGCATGTCCTTGATAAGATCACATTAAACCACTTGGAAAAGATAGCTAGCAAGATCTTCGAAGAAAATAGGATCACTTTCTCGGATGACGAACTTCCTATCGAGGGTACAGAACACAACCGAGCTCTTTATCTCACAGTGAAGTGCGAAGATGCTGTTCTCTCGAGGGTTTTGGTTGACAATGGCTCTAGTGCAAATATTTGTCCTTTGTCTACTCTGCAGAAACTGAAGATTGGCACCGAAAGGATCTGCTTGAACAGTGTGTGTGTTCGAGGCTTTGATGGGGGAGGTAAAGATTCCGTTGGAGACATAATGCTCGAATTGTCGATAGGGCCAGTTGAGTTTACCATGGAATTCCAAGTGTTAGATGTGGCTGTCTCCTATAATCTGTTGTTGGGAAGGCCTTGGATACATGCTGCTAAGGCAGTCCCGTCCCCTCTGCACCAAATGGTGAAATTCGAATGGGACAGGCAGGAAATAGTTGTGCACGGTGATGAGGATTTGTCAGCTTGCAATGACACAATTGTTCCGTTTGTCGAAGCTGAAGGTGATAAAGGACCTTAGGTTTTTCAAACTTTTGAAACAGTGTCTGTTGATAAGATCACTGAAGGAAAATGCATTCGGGGTCCCAAGTTATCCTCCGCATCTGTCATGGTTGCGAATGAAATGTTGAAGAATGGTTTTGTGCCGGGCAAGGGTCTGGGATCATCTCTACAGGGTATTGTGCATCCAATATGCCCCAATGGGAGTCATGGTACGTTTGGTTTGGGATTCATGCCCACAGAAGAGGACATGAAAAGGTTTAAGAATTCGAAATAGAAGGTATGGTCTCTCTCCAAGCCCGTCCCACACATCTCCAAGTCTTTTGTCAAACCAGGAGCCGAAAAACCTCCAACCCCTCACTCCCAGAACTTGTGGTCAATGTTGATGAAGAGATAACCAAGGAGTTTCGAAGTCTTTTCAAAGAGGTCAATATGGTAGAGGTCGGTGAAAGCTCTAGTAAAGCAGATGTGTAGCTTGTCGGTCCAAACGTGAAGCTTAGCAATTGGGAAGTTACTCCTCTCCCCGCCAGGAAGGAGTTTTGGTAGTTTGCTTTATTTTCTTTTTTGTTATCTAGGTCGTTCAAGGGTTGTAATCCAGACTTCTAGTTTTGCTTATTTCGATGCTCAAACATTTCCATCCTTTTATTTTCAATGAAATGCAATTTCCCGTTTTCATTTATTCTTAATAATGTTTTGTTTTATTTTTTTTCTTTTGTACAGTTCTTTTTATGCTGGTTGCAATGACATGACATGCATGAGGAATTTTCAGCCGAGTTTTAAAAGCCAATCTAATTCTGAAATAACAATCTAGGAAGTAGAATATGATTATGAGATAGGATATGATGAAGAAGCAGCATTTGAGCAAATCAGTAAAGAGCTAAAACAATTTGAAGAAAAACCAAAACCTAATTTGAGTGAGACTGAAGCAATCAATTTAGGGAACCAGGATGATGTTAGGAAAACCAAGATAAGTGTGCATCTAGAACCACAAGCGAAGGAGGAAATAATCAAAGCATTTTTGAGTACAAAGATGTCTTTGCTTGGTCGTATGATGAGATACCGGGTTTGAGCACTGATCTGGTAGTCCATAAATTGCCAACCGATCCAGCATGTCCCCCCGTCAAGCAAAAGTTGCGAAAGTTCAAGACCGATATGAGTGTGAAGACCAAAGAAGAAATCACAAAGCAGCTTACTGCAAAGGTCATTCGGGTCACTCGATATCCCGTTTGGTTAGCCAATGTTGTGCCTGTACCAAAGAAGGATGGTAAGACCAGGGTCTGTGTTGATTATCGTGATCTCAACAAAGCAAGCCCCAAGGATGATTTTCCATTGCCGAACATTCACATTCTGATCGACAATTGCGCCAAGCATGAGATTGGGTCTTTTGTGGACTGTTACACAGGGTATCATTAGATCTTGATGGACGAGGAAGATGCAGAAAAGACAACATTCATCACGCCAGGGGGAACGTACTGTTATCGGGTAATGCCATTTGGTTTGAAGAATGCTAGGGCAACTTACATGAGGGCAATGAACACCATGTTCCATGACATGATACATAAAGAGATTGAGGTTTATGTAGATGATGTGATCATAAAGTCAAAGAAGCAGTCTGACCATGTCAAAGATCTGAGAAATTTTTTCCAAAGGCTCCGCAGGTACAATCTCAAGCTCAA
Organism: Nicotiana obtusifolia; assembly: GCA_002018475.1. Lineage (NCBI taxonomy): Eukaryota > Viridiplantae > Streptophyta > Magnoliopsida > Solanales > Solanaceae > Nicotiana > Nicotiana obtusifolia. The sequence continues at coordinate 2,953 of MCJB01038071.1, forward strand.
TCCAGCAAAATGTGCATTTGGTGTCCCGTCCGATAAACTGCTGGGATTCGTGGTTAGTCGACGCGGTATTGAGTTGGATCCATCAAAGATCAAAGCCATTCAAGAATTACCGCCGCCAAAGAACAAAACAGAAGTGATGAGCCTACTTGGAAGGTTAATTACATCAGCAGATTTATTGCTCAACTCACGACAACCTGCGAACCCATCTTTAAGATGCTAAAGAAGAATGTTGCAGCCAAGTGAACTAATGAGTGTCAAGAAGCATTTGATAAAGTCAAGAGGTACTTGTCGAATCCACCTGTGTTGGTCCCACCAGAGCTGGGGAGACCTCTAATTCTTTACGGTCTTGGACAATTCTTTTGGTTGCGTATTGGGTCAACATGACATCACAGGAAAGAATGAGCAAGCAATCTATTATCTTAGTAAGAAGTTCACTCCCTATGAGGTTAAGTACACTCTGCTTGAGAGGACATGTTTCGCCTTGACTTGGGTGGCACAAAAGTTGAAGCATTATCTGTTGTCCCACACCACTTACCTCATTTCTCGCATGGATCCTCTAAAGTACATCTTTCAGAAGCCTATGCCCACGGGAAGACTTGCAAAATGGCAGATTTTACTTACAGAATTTGATATCATCTATGTGACTTGGACCGCGATGAAAGCCCAAGCCTTGGCCGACCACTTGGCCGAGAATCCGGTGGATGATGAATATGAGCCATTGAAGACTTACTTTCCTGACGAAGAGGTCATATGTGTTGACGAAGTTGATCACAATGAAAAGCCAGGTTGGAAACTTTTCTTCGATGGAGCTGCTAACATGAAAGGGGCCGGAATAGGGGTTGTACTTATCTCTGAAACAGGGCAACACTACCCTGTAACAGTCCAGCTTCGATTTTATTGCACCAACAACATGGCAGAGTACGAAGCTTGCATTCTGTGTTTGAGGTTATCTATAGACATAGGAGTCCAGGAAATACTTGTTCTGGGAGATTCAGATTTGTTGGTTCACCAGATTTAAGGAGAATGGGAAACTCGAGATTTGAAGATCATACCTTACTTACAGTACTTGCATGATCTTTGTTAACGCTTCAGGTCAGTTAAATTTAGACATATTCCCAGGACTCATAATGAAATTGCTGATGCCTTGGCCACCCTAGCGTCAATGTTACATCATCCAGACAAGGTTTATGTCGACCCCATACATATCCAAGTTCATGATCAACATGCCTATTGTAATGTGGTGGAAGAGGAAATCGATGGCGAACCTTGGTTCCACGATATCAAGGAATACATCAGGTCGGGGGTATATCCAATACATGCTACAGGTGACCAAAAGAGAACCATTCGACGTCTGGCTGATGTGCCGGGTAATTTCGGCACATTTTGATACTATTTGTTTAGAGTTTAACTTGTTCTACTTATTAATTATCATGATACTTACGTAATTTTAGTGTAATTTCAGTGTATTGAGTGAAGAGATCCAGAAGCATGAAAAGAAGTCCAAAAAGGCAGCCAAAGGCAAGAAAAGAGGTCAGGAGCATCGCAGGTTCAATTCTGCGATCGCAAAACAGCTATGCGAGTCGTAGAATTCGCAAGACGATCGCAGATGCAGACAGAACTTTAAGCCAACTTTCAATTTGAGAATGCGGTCGCAAATGTGACCGCAAAACAGAAATGCAAACCGCATTCCCATCGCAAACACGAACAGAGTTTGGGTGAAAAATAGAGTGAAGACTGCGATCACATTCTGCGATCGCAAAGTCAATATGCAAACCGCAATTTCAGATGCGATGAGAGGGAAGCTGACTGGTGTGATCTGCGATGGAACATGAAGATTTGTGAACCGCATTCCTATTCTGCGACAGGAATGCGACCGCATACGTGCAACTAGGTCAAACTTGACTGCTGCTCGCCTCGGATTTTAGGCTTCTATAAATAGCTTTTCTAGGGTTGTGTGAAGGGAGACTTGTCAGAATTCAGAGTGAAAAATATAGCTTTTGATTAATTTCGAATTGAGAGAAGTTTTTGGGTGATCAAAACTGAGAATTCTATATTTTTGTAAGATGAATTCAATTCTTCTTCTTTGTTCTTTAGTTATCATATGTGTAGCTAAACTCTAATACTGAGGTTGTGAACCCTAGATGGGTAGAATGTTATTGAGAGTTAGGTATTGATTCCATATTCGACAGAAGCTTGATATTTATTTATTTCTTGTTCTTAAATTAATCGTTAGTGGTTGCAAACATTAACGAGTGCCAATTTACACTATCGTATCTTGGAAAAGTGAGATAAAGTTTGGAAGGGATAAATAACAATAATTCAAGGCTTTAAACCTTGTTTAACGAAATCACTTAGGAATAAGTAGATTTTAAGTTGGCGAATGAGTGGGTGTTTCTTAAGTTTGACTCTTTTGTATTCGGGAGAATCATAAGAGGATACATTATCCAAGTGTTGGGAAATATTGGATAATAAGTTAATAAGAACCAATTGCATATCAAGAACGGATTTCAATATCAATATCAAGAACATTCTACTACATTAGGGGGAACACAACCTTAGTATCTTAAATTCATATTTTTACGTTCAAAGTGTTCTCAAACTGCAGTTCTTAGTTTACTTTTCATTACATATTCAACACCAATTTATTCTATTTGGCTACTTGATAGAAGTACGACTAAGTAAAGTATTGCATTAATTGGATAATTATTTTCACGCCTATTCCCTGTGGGATTCGACCCCAACCTCGTTGGGTTACTATATTTGACATCGATCGCTTACACTATTGTTAAGGTGTAATTTGAGCGAATCACTGGCCAGTGGATTTTTCTTGAACGGAGGAATCTTATACAAGAGGACTCCGGATTTAGGACTGCTGAGATGCATAGATGCTAAAGAAGCTTCAATTATCATGGCCGAAGTACATTCTGGAGTTTGCGGTCCACATATGAATGGGTATGTATTGGCAAAGAAGATACTTCGAGCAGGTTATTATTGGCTCACCATGGAACGGGATAGTATCAGCTTTGTTCGCAAGTGTCATCAGTGCTAGGTACACGGTGATTTGATTCATTCTCCCCCATCTGAGTTACACACAATGTCTGCACCTTGGCCCTTTGTTGCTTGGGGCATGGATGTTATTGGGCCAATCGAGCCGGCAGCGTCAAATGGGCATAGGTTTATTCTGGTGGCCATTGATTACTTTACCAAGTGGGTCGAAGCTGTAACTTTTAAGTCCGTAACCAAGAAGGCAGTGGTGGATTTTGTTCATTCAAACATCATTTGTCAGTTCGGAATTCCCAAGGTGATCATCACAGACAATGCTGCTAATCCCAACAGTCATTTGATGAAAGAGGTATGCCAACAGTTCCAGATTATGCATCGAAACTCCACTCCGTATCGCCCCAAGGCAAATGGAGCTGTCGAGGCTACCAACAAGAACATAAAGAAGATACTTCGCAAGATGGTTCAGGGTTCTCGGCAATGGCATGAAAAGTTGCCTTTTGCATTGCTGGGTTATCGCACTACTGTTCGCACTTCAGTGGGTGCAACTCCTTATCTAATGGTATATGGAACTGAGGCAGTTATACCTGCGGAAGTTGAGATTCCATCTCTTAGGATCATTGCAAAAGCCAATATTGATGATGACGAGCGGGTCAAAACCCGGCTTGAACAGTTGAATCTGATTGATGAGAAAAGAATGGCTGCAGTATGTCATGGTCAATTGTATCAGAAGAGAATGGCTAAAGCATACAACAAAAAGGTGCGGCCTCAGAAATTTGAGGTAGGCCAGATGGTATTGAAACGCATTCTTCCTCACCAGGTGGAAGTTAAAGGCAAATTCACCCCAAACTGGCATGGACCATTCGTTGGGACGAGAGTGCTGCCTAATGGTGCCTTGCATTTAACAGACATGGAAGGCAAATGTGTAGATATGGCTATTAATTCTGATGCAGTTAAGGGGTAATATGTATGATTTCTTTTCTCATCTTCAATTGTATTTTGTACTTGGCATGTTCAAAGTTGAAATGACGAAGGCATTTAATTCCGCTACGCAAACACTTTCATCCTTCGCTACCCTTTTGAGCCCTTATTTATTTTCTTTCATATCCCTCTTTTGGAATAAGTAGCAGAAGTAAGAAAAGGAAAGAAAAGAAAAGAAAGAAAGAAATAAAAAAGAAGAAGAAAAGAAAGAAAGAAAAAAAAAGAAAAGAAAAAAAAAAGAAACAAAAGAAAAAAAAAAGAAGAAGAAGAAGAAGAAGAAAAGAAAAGAGAGAAGTGGAAAGAAACAAACAAATAGGGAAAGATTTTGAACTACGTTCGACCTGATTTCTTTTAAGGATACGTAGGCAGCCTTACGGTTCGGTCTTATCAAAACAAATATTAAAATTCCGCAGACCCCAAAGAAACTGGGGCAGAAGTTTTGGATTCGAAAAATCTGATTCCAGAAGTTGTAATTTTGACCCTTTTTCATCTTTAGTTATTTTAAGCCTTCATGCCACTCTCTCTTTCTAACCCTGTCCAAAGGCCTACATTACGGTCCAAAGGAAGACCTTCCGATTAATCTTTGAGGATGCCGGTTCAAGCGAGACAGAGACAGGATTTGCATCAGGGGCAACACTCCATGCATGAGATGAGAGAAATTTAAAATGAGAGAGTCTTATTGGTGAAAACCCTCACGGGCACCATAAGGCGATGGTGAGATGAGAGAAAATTCAAAATGAGAGAGTCTTATTGGTGAAAACCCTTACGGGCAACATAAGGCGATGGTGAGGTGAAAGTTAAACAAATGGGAGAAGCTTGTTGTTGAAAACTTTCGGGACATCACAAGTCGAGTAGGCTTGCAACTCTACAGAGAAATGGGATCAGTGAAAACCGGTTTCTGAAATATGGAGTCATGTCATGAGCTGAGTATGATTGGTTGGACGAACCAGGCTGATCAATCCGAAATGCATGTCATGATCATTGGAGCTGGTTGTCTCCCTCAGATAAGTCTTTCTTTTGTAAACTTCCTTCATCTGTGTTCAAGACTTTCCTTTGATTCTTTTTTGTCCAGAATCATTACACTTTACTTTCGAGTCCATTTTCATGAGTTTCCTTCGAATTAGCCCATGACAAATAAGCAGGGAAGGATTTCAAAGCTTACTACCAACTTCTAAATTGCGAAAAACGGAGCTCGGCCAAGCATATCACAAGGGATATAATTTAGAATGAGCGGTATGCAGATAACCGAAGTTTAGGCAATAAGGTGATTCTTGAGTTTTGAGAAAATACAAGGACGCAGCAACGTCCAGAATGAAAATGCAATGCAACATGTAAATATAATAAATTCGGGTCATTCAGAGATCGTGCGATCTGGTCTCAGTCAAAGGTCAAACAACTCTTTGCTCGTACAAAGTAGCTAATCAGGATGAAACATGGCAGTCAGCAGAAACAGATCCTCAGCAATGACGCCACAAACAAACCACCACGTTTTCAAACTAACAAGACTTTATTTGTCTAAAACAGGAGCATGAAAATTTGTCAATCCACAAGGCCCTCTCATGGAGAAGACATGGTTCAGGGGCAAAAGTTTCTATTCAGAATCCTCCTAGAAGAGAGAATAGTTCAGGTAACTTCATTTTCGATTTTCAGGACCCTCCTAAATAATGGGAACTAGCTTTTAAATTATCAAGACCCTCCTGAATAATGGGATTTAGTTTTAAAATTTCTCAGGACCCTCCTGGATAATGGGATTTAGTTTTAAATTTCACAGGACCCTCCTGAATAATGGGAACTAGATTTTAAATTATCAGGACCCTCCTGTATAATGTGAATTAGTTCTAAAATTTTTCAGGACCCTCCTGGACAATGGGACTTAGTTTTCAAATTCTCAGAACCCTCCTGGATAATGGTATTTAGTTTTAAGTTTTAGCGTAAGTTTTCCCTTTAGAAAATATAATTTAGCTTTAAATTTATCACTCTTAAAATGAGATTTAACTTGAAGTTCTCAGGACCCTCCTGGAGAATGGGACTTAGTTTTAAAATTCCTCAGGACCCTCCTGGAGAATGGGACTTAGTTTTAAAATTCCTCAGGATCCTCCTGGAAAATGGGACTTAGTTTAAAAATTCCTCAGAACCCTTCTGGATAATGGGACTTAGCTTTAAATTCCTCAGGACCCACCTGAATAATGGAACTTAGCTTTAAAATTTCTCAGGACCCTCCTGAATAATGGGAACTAGCTTTTAAATTATCAGGACCCTCCTGAATAATATGATTTAGTTTTAAAATTTCTCAGGACCCTCCTGGATAATGAAATTTAGTTTTAAATTTCTTAGGACCCTCCTGAATAATGGGAACTAGATTTTAAAAATTATTAGGACCCTCCTGGATAATGGGATTTAACTTTTAAAATTTCTCAGGACCCTCCTGGATAATGGGATTTAATTTTAAAATTTCTCAGGACCCTCCTAAATAATGAGATTTAGTTTAATTTTCTCAGGACCCTCCTGGACAATGGGAAGTAGCTTTTAATTTTCTTAGGACCCTCCTGAATAATGAAATTTAGTTTAATTTTCTCAAGACCCTCCTGGATAATGGGAAGTAGCTTTTAATTTTCTCAGGACCCTCCTGGATAATGGAAAGTAGCTTTTAATTTTCTCAGGACCTTCCTGGATAATGGGATTTAGTTTTAAGTTTTAGCGTAAGTTTTCCTTTTAGAAAATATAATTTAGCTTTAAAGTTATCGCTCTTAAGATGAGTTTTAATTTGAAGTTTTCAGGGCCCTCCTGGATAATGGGATTTAGCTTTAATTCCTAGAACTCTTTAGGTAACTTGATTCGATTAACGTTCACAGATGTACACAGGTTCCAAACTGGGGCAGAAAAATTTCTTCTGTTTTGTTCGTCTTATTTTAATATCAGGTGCCCACCTGGATAACGAAGGTATACATTCAAGTTTTAGCAATCAGGCACCCACCTGGATAACGAGGGAATACATTCAAGTTTTAGCAATCAGGCACCCACCTGGATAACAAGGGAATGCAGTTCGAGTTTTAACAATCAGGCGCCCACCTGGATAATGAGGGAATACAAGTCAAGTTTCGGAAATCAGGCACCCACCTGGATAACGAGGGAATACACTCAAGTTTTAGCAATTAGGCACTCACCTGGACAACAAGGAAATGCGATTCAAGTTTTAACAATCAGGCGCCCACCTGGATAATGAGGGAATACAAGTCAAGTTTCGGAAATCAGGCACCCACCTGGAAAACGAGGGAATTCATTTCAGAGTCACTTCAAATCCAAAAATATAAGAAACATCAGGAGTTCGCCTGAAGAACAGGGTCCATCTTTTCCTATTCTATATTGAAGACCGAGTAGAAAGTCAAGGAAGATTCAAGACAAGAAGTAAATAGGATCTTGTATTTTCTTTTGCTTCTGATGTAATCTTTCCTTTATTTTTGATGTAATGGCAGGGACCGCGACCGGAACTTCGACGGCACTACAATCCACTCTCCACCTCGGTACTCCATTGCCCTTCTCACCTACGAACTACACGTGGCCTGATTCCTTTGTAACCAAGGATATATAGGCAGCTCAAATACCAGGGCTCGGTCACATTCCCTTTCCTTTAGTTTTGGTTTCCCCAAGCAGAGGTCGGGTCAAAAACATGTCTTGTTATTTTTTGCCTGAAAACACTCCATGTTTCCCGTCAAAGAGGGGCAGCTGTAGACATGTAATTTTTGACCCACGCGTTAGAATCATCTCTAATAATCTTAGTACTTTTAGAATAATTATTGGAGCCTATTTTGTAGGAATTTGTTTTATAATTAAACTTAATTCTATTTTAGGTACAAAATTGAAAATACAAATATAGAGTCCCAACTTTATTTTTAACAATGTTTTATTTAATTCAATCAGAAATCTTATTTGTGGATATTTTAAATTTTCAACTTGTTTTGGCCCAAGTTTGGCAAATTTTTGAAGCCCAAATTCAAATAAAGCCCAAAATTCAACAACCGACCAAACCCATTCTTCTCTCTCTGCCACGAACAATAACCAACTCTGGCAAATATATTCCCTCTCCTCACGCAATATGCAATCCACGACCTCCCCCCACTGATTTCACTCATTACGAACAGATTTAGGGATTCTTCTGAAGGCAGTGAGTTTTCTTGGAGAGCAAGAAAAGAGAGAGTTTCATGAAAAGAAGAGGGGATCTAGCGAGTGAAAGGCAGAGGTACAGAACCATTGAAAGAAAAATCAGAAAAATTGAAAAAATGGGAGAGATTTGAGAGGATGATTTGTAAATCAATAGTGAGGAAGAGTTTTTTTTTTAAAAATTATTCTAAGTTTAGTTTAAGTTTAGAGGAAACAAAATATACAAAGGATATTTCAATTCAATCTTAGTTCTCTTCTTTAGTAAGTCTAGAAAAAGCCAAAAACAGATGGACATATACTTCTGCTTTCTTCGACATCAGTTCTGGTGCTTGGGTTCGATTTGAGTTGCCAGTTCGAGTTTCCGATCGTGGTTCGTTGCCCCGTTGCTGATATTGACTCTCAAAACCAGTAGGAACCCTCATCCAGGTTTATTTCTTGATTTTCGCTTATTCTATTTTGATGATTGAAATATGATAAAGCCATGAGTGTTTGTCTTTTGATCGTTAACTTCGTGAACTGATATGCTCAAATTACACCATAACAAGTAATGTAAGGTAGTTGATGTTTAATGTAATCAACTAACTAGAGAAAAATCGAAACAGACAATCAAACCAATCTGTCTGCAGAGTTGAATATGCGACTGCATAACTGATATGCGGTCTGAATTTTTGACTTGATTATTGCAGATCTTAACCTTAGTTTCAGTCACTCACCGCATTCATGATTTACGGTCAACATTGCATAAATGTGAACGCGTCTGCATCGCACTTTCTTTCTGGGTGAACTTGTGTTTGATTTGCGATATCTTCTGCGGTTCGCAAACCTGTTATGCGATCGCAGATGAGACTGCATTTCTGACATTAAACCTTGCCCAGGACTCTGTTTGGGTTTGCGATCCCTAGGTGCAAAGTGCGGCTCGCAAACACACTCTGCGATCGCAGATAGGATCGCATTTTGACCTCGAGCTTTGATCCAGGATTCTGTTCCGATCTGCGATCTTTGCATGCAATATGCAGCTCGCATGAGGGATTTGCGATAGCATATCCCCATTTGCAGTGATGATTTTGATCTTCTCTTGTCTTTTGTGGCTTTTTGGACCGGGTTTTGGTTAAATGCATGAAATAAAAGTTAAAAGAACAAGCCATGAACTGAAATTTATCTTTCTTTATTTTAGACTTCATTTTCTTATTTTATCACATTCCCCGCTAATTGCATGTTTAGGCCGACCACACTTGGGTAGGCAATACTAGGACGTTAGTTAATTTTTGAGGTGAGAGGTCATTCCCTAGTTAAATTTATCCGGGGAATGCCCCGAAAGACTTATGTATTTAACATTCCGGGGAATGCCCCGAGGTATTTGTAAATGAAGACCAAAGGTGAAACTCGTAATATTGGTTCTGTTTTCCTTCTTTATTAGGTGGGAATGACCTCAAACCTCCTGTGTGTTTTGTTTATCTCAATCCAAATGTATTAAAAGCCAACTAAATCGAGTATGCAACCGTGACTTTCACGGGACTCGGGGAATGCCTAACACCTTCTCCCCGAGTCAAATGAACCTCCTTACCTAAATCTCTGGTATGAACTTGGCTTTGAGTCTAAGTTCTAAAATGATGGCCTGGCACACCGGAATCAATTTTCAGGTGGCGACTCTAAAGATTCCCTTTTAAATCTTATCTTTGTCACTTTCAAAGTTGAAGACTCCTTTTCGAGTTTTATTAAGCCCTTTTTACTAGAAAGGGTTTAGTAAATCTCGCTCGCCGGAAAAAAGGAGGAGTGACAACTTATCTATGAAATCAGAGTTCTTAAAATTCCAATTTTAAAAATTAGGTTAAAATCCCAAAAGTTTTAATGATAATTTAAAGTGAAAGAAGTTACCTACATGCAAAACTTCATGAATAATAACAAACGGAGCAGCCAAGGAGGAAAGAACAAAAGAGATTCGTGAAGAAGCAAGAAGAGCAAAAACGAAGCAAAAACGAAGTAGAAAAGCTAATATGCTTTGTGTTACAACACACCTGGAGGGATATTGAATGAACACGTGCTCATAAGCAAGTTGCTTTAAAAACACATAGGTAATATTGGTTGAAAGTCTAAATTACCCTCAGTTTTTTCAGAAAAGACATTAAGCAGCCATGTCGAAAACTTGCTCTTCTATAATATAGAAATATTTATTGGAGAAAAGATCAATAATTTACTGAAGTTTCAGGGTTTTTTTTTTTTTTTTTTCAGGGGGTGGATTACAACATAATACCTCGGGGAAATAAAAGGAAATGCATTAATCATTTGAATCAGATTTTCCCATAAATAGACTATAGCATATTCATGTTGTAGGAATAACTTTCTTTTTCTACTTTGTTCTTTTCCTCATGTGTGTGGTCAAATATGTGACATTTTAGCTTAAGAATTAGTTAAATTAACAAGATTTCACATTCATGTTTTAAGAGCCAAGACTTGATTCTTTTTTTAGCAATTGTATCCTTCATAGTCTTTATTTCTAATGCTTAATCCATCATTTAATTTAAGAACTAAGCATTGGTTGGATCTTTAGTTTTGGTGCGAACAGAAAGCATATTATAGAATGGTATGTATATCTCTTTCTGTGTTTACATGAAATAAGTATGAGTCCTATTATTAACTAAATTATAGAAGAAAGTAACTAGCAGCGGATTATAACTCCTTGCTTTTATCGTTGTTGTTAGACATAACTTATTTCACGATATTATAAATTGCAATCTCTTGGTATTAACACATGATTTACGTGTGCTTTTCATAGTTTCCATAATGTATGTGCATTGCATTAATAAGCTATTGAAATTTGATTACGCAAAAGTTTTATATATATATATATATATATAATTATAAAAGTGGGAAGCCCCTAAACTGAAAAATTATATTACCTTAATATTCTGCTTGTTAATTAAAATATCCCATTTGTTAATAAATAAATAAATAATCAAGTTTTTTTAAAGGAGTGTAACCTTTTAGATTAGTAACTAATATTTTCTATATGCTTTTCAAGCGTTGCTACTGTTGGTTGGTTTTATTAAATGGGAACAGAATATAAAAGGCTATCTTAACCCTTGCAAACAAAAGATTGATCCCTTAATTGAGAAAAGGAAAAAAAACAAAATGACACCAGTCCAGCGGTTGTGATTATACCAAAAGTCAAAGCACTTTACTGAATACTCATTTTTAAATAATGATACAACAATATTGCCCGACATTTCATGATGCAATTACCATACCTTTTTTGTGGCTTCAAAACCAATTTAGAAACGCTACCTTTAAGTGTTTTATTTCAACGAGAAATCGCTGCGAGACTCCATCTTTAGTAAACTTTTGTTACTAAAAATCGGGTAATAATTGAATTTATACATGATTGTAAGGATACGTGGCCTAATTTGATATAAATGAGAATAATATAACTGAAGTTAAAATTAAGTAATAAATGAAAAGAATGCAAACTACTCAAGCTAGACACTGTTGATCGCTGGTTTATCCTTCTTGGGCAGGGATTGATTATAATAGAAATTGGAACAAGACAATGAAATGAATAATTTAAGAGAACAATCTATAGCTATCTTTATCGGTGATTGGAAAAAGTGCCCTTACAAATAATTAAACCCCTCTTTATATAATAGGGGAATCCTACATTTGGTACAACTCCATATAAGGTAAAAAATCTCCTGATTTGCTAATTAAGCGGTTCCATTGATTTGAGCCGAGATTCTCGCCGCGATGCTCGTCTCATTGCGGGTATTTTGGCTTTCCGTTATTTAGGTTCAGTAATCTTCCCTCAGGCATTTTCGGAGTCAGGATCGATTTCGGATTACGGGCTCGGCGTTCTAGAGATTGGACATTCTGGCCTCGTGTTCCGCTTCGATGAAATTCGGGGTCGATCTTCAACCCTACGCATTTCGAAATCGACCTGTCGTGCAATAGTTGATCTTGATTTTGACAACATAGAGTCGAGCCCGATTTCGACCATATACAGTTGGGCCCGACTTCGACCGTATACAGATAGTCCCTTCGTTTTTCGGAGAGTAACGACGAGAAACGATACGAGCCTCAGATTCTCATCGTACGGGCTTCCAATTCTCACTCTGATAAGTGACGACAGACTTATGACGTACGCGATACGGAAATTGAAAACGTCCCATCAGAAAAGCCCTTAAAGCATTAAATGTGTGTCAGTTGATGTTCTGCCGCTTTGGGATGCGACCCGCCGTTTTGAAAGACTATAAATACCCTCATTCATTCTTTGTATTCAAATGTTCGTGCTCTTTTATAAAAACTTCATCATTCTTATCTTCAAGACCTCCTGCCTTCTAGTTTTCTGAAAATATTTCACAAGCTATCTACGGATTATATTTCCTTCGTATCAGGATCTTTTTCTTTCTTCCTCTATTCAAAAATAATGGCAAAAACTTCAAAATTCGTTCCTCAAAGACAAACTCCCTCTTCTTCTCAACCTATTGAGAACGTTTCGCCTGTCATCACCGAGGAACCTATACCGAAAGCCCCTCTAAAGGCATTTATACCAACGGGGTGCTCAACCGGAATCGATTTCAAGGTTGAAAAAACTTCCTCGATACCGGGCCAATGCGAACCGGTCATGAGATATATATGTTCTATCACCGACAGCGTTCTCGAGAAACAAGGAAGATTGTAACTGGGTCGACAAGTGTGTGGTGCTTCCTGCGCCTAAAGAAGCAATTGCTACCCACGTGGAGGGTTTTTTAAGTGTTTACATTTATCCCTTCACATTGGGCCCTTTGGACCCGGTCATTATTGCCTTTTCTAAAAAGTACGAGGTGACTCTGGGCCAAATTCATCCTTCTTTATAGAGGATAGTTATCCTTCTCCGTTTTTTTGTAAGCAAGATCGAGGGGTATCCTTTCACCGTCGATCATCTCATGCGTTTTTACAGTCCTCGACTCTATCGAGGGGGGTTGATAAAACTTGCTCGTCGAGCAAGCAAAGCCCTGTTCTCAAGTATTGATGAGGATCAGGATCGAGGTTGGTTGGGTCGATTTGTTCGAGTGAAAACATCGGATCTAATCCCGGCCGAGGATATGCCATTCCTTGAGAAATGGAATATGAAGCGTAAGTATAACCCTGCTTTTTTAAAAAATTGTTTATCGTTTTCACTTTCGCCCTTCCTCTTATCAATTTTCTATTGTGCAGCTGTTTCTCGGATGCTGGATGCAATTCCTCATCTCAAAGTGGGTCGAGGGAATCGTATCCCAAAAATCATATTCCGAGCGCGCATGGCGTGAGCTTTCGAAAGGCCGGTGGGAGGCCCGACTTCATAATGAGATAAGTAACATTCGAGCTTAATTCTTTATGCTATCGATTTTTAACTTGTTTTGCTTCTCTTTTGCAGGTTTATCAAAAGATGTTGAAATGAGACCTCCACCCGTGGGCGATGATGCTCCCAGTGAGCCCCCTGTTTCGAAGCAGGATAAAGAGAAGAAAAGAAAAAATGCCCCAAGTTCCCCCAGACCTCGACAAGAAGAGACCAAGGAAAAGATTGACTCGTAAGCCCAAGGGGAGTGCTAGTGATCGAATATTATCTTCAGACTCGCTACATCGATTGTGGGATGAGTCTGAGGAGGAAGAAGAGGATTTTGACCTTGGCTAGTGTGCTGCCACAGTCTGAAGGGCAAGGGGCCTCTGAACCAGGGTTAATGAAGCGGATCTTCATTAAGTTGAGGAACCCGAGATGGAGACAAGAACTGAGGCTTCCCCAGATCTGAGGAGAGCACCACTGGAGTATTGGGTCCGATTGAGATGGTTGATTCGCTCTATTTCTCGGAATCGATGTTCAACGAGGCCCAAATAGCAAAAGAACGTTTCCTGGACGGAGATCATAGATCGAAAGACCCTTTCCAAGGTTTTTTCGATGGTGTGGATTCGACAACCACGGAAGATGTTCTTGGGCTCGGTAATTTAGAGGTACCGAGGAAGAGCTCATCCTCCGATACAAGCGGGATTTCCTTTGGTCCAAAATTGGTCGATCGGTTGCCTGCACCGAGCGCTTACCTTGATCGAAAATGCTCCATATCCTTTACCATTCCCGAGGATGCCCGAGATCTTTCCGCCCCCGTTGGGGTGGCCAGTTATCTTCGGTGCTTGGTGACCGAGGAAGATCGGGCAAAAATGAATTAGGTGTATGCGCCCTGTCTGTTCAACGAAGCTCAACAGGCACTGAATCGGGTAACTTTCGATAATCTTTATTCGATGTCCTTTGTTATGTACTTTAAAATTTTAAGTAATCATAACATCTTCCTTTATGCTTGCAGGCCTCGGTACTTCACCATGAGGCTTTTCTCAGATTTCGGGAAGAGTTGAAACGCCATGAGGTCGATGCTCGGGAGCTCATTAAGGAAATAGACACCTTGAAACTTCTCAACGAACGGCTCGAAGGGGAGGTAAAGAACCTCCGTGCCGAACTGGAGCTTACCCAGAAGGATAATGCTGGCTTGGTCGAGCAAGTAGGACAAAAACTTGATCAGATTGAATAGCTTCGAACTGAAATGAATGTGGTTAAAGCTGACGCCGACGAGTGGAGAAGCAAGATGGATCAACTAGCCTCGGAAAAAGAGACATCTCGGGCACAGTTAGCTTCAGCAGAGGCAGCTTAGAGTGGAAAAGGAGAAAGTCGAGGCCCAAACCAAGAGTACCGAGGAGCTTCAATCTCGGATCAGTACGGTTATTTCAGATCGAGATAATCTGGCTAAAGAGCTAAAAATGGCCAAGACGGAAGTTGCCATGATCAAAGCCGAAGCTGATGAACTGGTGGCTCAATATAAGGCGATGCTGAAGCTGCTCAAGACCAATCAAGGAATATGGTTGACCATATGAGGTGGCAATCTCACAGGCTTTCCCTAGAAGAAATCCATGCTCGAGGATTTGATTTATCGGCGGAGATCGAAGATGCCAAAATAGCTGAAGCCGAGGCCAGAAAACTAGCCTTTCCAGAGGAGGATGATTCCGAGGATTCAGTCGGGTCTGAAGAATGAGAAGACCTCGGAAATCCTGATGTCGAGGGGGGATCCAGTCGAGACCAAGTCGCTCCTGACCGAGTTTTGTCTCTTTTCGTGTTTTATATTATATATCAAGATTGCTCGATTTCTGTAAAAGGGATTTTTGATATATATATATATATATATATATATATGTAGCTTTCTTTTCACAACTTTCGAATTTTCTCTTTGCTTTTTTTATTTGGATTTGCTAAGATCGGAATGCCTTAGCCCTCGAGTATTATTAACTCGGAGTGACCTTAGCCTTTTGATTCGGGCATTGCCAAATAAGCGATGTGCCCTTGGATTTTGGGGTTGCCTAATAGGTTTTACGTCCCCTCGAGTTCTGTTAACTCGAAACGGCCTTTGCCTTTAAAGTTCGGGAGTTCGGGGGTTGCCTAATAGGTCTTATATCCCCTCGACTTCTGTTAACTTGAAACGGCCTTAGTCTTTAAAGCTTGGGGGTTGCCTAATAGGTCTTATATCCCCTTGAATAAATTTTTTTTTCGGACGATACCTTTAAAGTTCGGGGGTTACCTAATAAGTCTTATATCCCCTCGAATATATTTGTTTTTCGGATGGTAGTCCCTGAGTGAGAGAGTGATTATTCGAACTCAAGTTAAAGTGGCCCTTGGGCTCGGTACCTTTAAAGTTCGAGGGTTGCCTAATAGGTCTTATATCCCATCGAATTATTTTATTTTTCGGACGGTAGTCCCCGAGTGAGAGAGTGATTATTTGAACTCAAGTTAAAGTGGCCCTTGGGCTCTTTTGATCGGAAGCAGGACGTTTCTATAAAGAGACTTCTCTTTATTCTTGTACATAATAATAATGTATGTGTACAACTTGTGTTAGGGTTCGATCAATCTATTTGAGCATGGTTCATTTGACCGTTTGGCCCTTTTAATGAATCTTATTGATCTTTGACCCTTCAATCCTAAACTATCTTTCCAAGCTAAAGTAGCCCCCCAGTATTCGGGGTCGATTGAAGATAGGCCTCGAATACTGTTGTCACCGATTTGCTATCGGCCTTCGAATCTAATTTAGCACGATTTACTAGTTGCCTCATTGAAAACCTTGCCGTAAAATCCATTTTGGGACAAAACCGGTTCAAGGGAAAAAGAGTGCAACGCGTGCTTTCAGACCTGATATCTCGTATGGCCCCTTGTTTGACACCTGCAAATGTTATTTCGTACTGCAAATAAAAATAAAGAACAGGGTCATACCTTAGCAGTAATACCGCTTCAAGTGACTTATATTCCAGTTATTTGGTAGTTGTTTACCATCTACTGTCCCGAGCTTGTAGGATCCCTTTCCGGTGATTTTAATGATACAATAAGGTCCTTCCTAGTTTGGTCCAAACTTTCCCTCGTTTGGACTCCGTGTGTTCGGCGTGACCTTTCTTAGTACTAAGTCCCCGACGTTGAAGTATCGAAGGTTGGTCCTTCTATTATAATACCTCTCAACCGTTTGCTTTTGAGCAGCGCATCGAACAAGGGCGGCTTCACATCTCTCATCTAACAGTTCCAAGTTCGTATTCATGACTTCGTGGTTCGATTCCGCTGTTGCATACCGGAACCTGATACTTGGTTCCCCGACCTTGACCGGTATCAAAGCTTCGGTGCCATAAACCAGAGAGAACGGGGTGGCTCGGGTGCTGGATTTCGCAGTCGTACAATATGCCCATTGGACTTCGGGCAATATTTCCTTCCGTCTCCCTTTGGCATCGGTTAACCTTTTTTTGAGGTTCTGAAGTATGGTTTTGTTGGTAGATTCGACTTGTCCATTCACATTGGGGTGGAAGGGTGTCGATAGGATCCTTTTAATCTTGTGATCTTCGAGGAATTTGGTCACTTTGCTACAGATGAATTGCTTCCCGTTGTCGCATATGATCTCGACTGGCATTCCAAATCGACATATGATGTAATCCCAAATGAAATCGATGACTTCTTTTTCCCTAACCTTCTCGTACGTCGGAGCTTTCATCTATTTAGAAAAATAGTCAGTCATAATTAGTATAAATTGAGCTTTACCTGTTGCGTATAGAAGAGGACCAACGACGTCCATCCCCCACTTCATGAACGGCCATGGTGATAGGACTGAGTGGAGCATCTCCCCAGGTTGATGGATCATCGGGGCGTGCCTTTGGAATTCGTCATACTTTCGAACGAACTCCTTTGCCTCTTTTTCCATATCGACACAGTAATAACCGGCTTTGATTATTTCCGTTGAGTGGTTCCCTCAAGTACCTTCGTGGATTTCCCTTAAAATGTACTCAGTACACCCGGTCCCAAATATATCGCGAGTGGGCCGTCAAATGTTCTTCTGAACAAGGTTCCGTCTTCGGACAAGCTGAATCGGGCCACCTTCTACGCATGGCCCTCGACTTTTTTGGATCCGAGGGTAGTTTACCGGAGCTGAGATATTCTACGTATTTGTTCCTCCAATCCCTAGTTAGGCTCGTCGAGTTGATCTCAGCGTGGCCTTCTTCCGCTACTGACCTCATGAGTTGTAGGACTTTTCCCGAGTCGAACTCATCGCCTTCGATCGACGACCCCAAGCTGGCGAGGGCGTCGGCCTCGCTGTTTTGATCCCGAGGTATATGTTGTAAGGTCCAGTCCTTGAACCGATGTAACGTCACTTGCAGTTTGTCTAAGTATCTCTGCATTTGCTCCTCTCTGATCTTGAACGTTCCATTGACTTGATTTACCACAAGAAGAGAGTCGCATTTGGCTGCGATCACTTTGCTCCCAAGCTCTTCGCTAGTTCTAGGCCTGCAATCATGGCTTCATGTTCTGCCTCATTGTTAGTCAGCTTCACAGCCTTAATAGATTGTCTAATTATATTACCTGTTGGTGGCTTCAATATGATGCTAAGTCCGGATCCCCTTGTGTTCGAGGCACCGTCTGTGAAAATGGTCCATATTCCCGAAGAAGTTCCTGAGTCAACTAACAACTCTCTTTCGACCTGGGATATTAGGGTTGGTGTGAAATCGACCACAAAGTCTGCCAACACCTGGGATTTAATGGCAGTTCGAGGTTGATATTCAATGTCGTACCCACTTATTTCTATGGCCCATTTGGCCAATCGGCCCGAGAGCTCGAGCTTATGCATCACATTTCTTAATGGGTAAGTTGTTACGATGCATATGGGATGACATTGGAAATATAGTTTCAATTTCCTAGAAGCGCTTAACAAAGCGAGTGCTAGTTTTTCTGAGTGAGGGTACCTAGTCTCGGCTTCGCCTAAGGTTCTGCTGACATAATAAATTGGAAATTGTGTACCTTGTTCTTCCCGGACTAGGACTCCGCTTACCGCTGTCTCTAGGGCTGTCAGGTAAAGGTACAGTTATTCTTTAGCCTTTGGTGTATGAAGCAATGGCGGGCTCGATAAATACCTCTTAAGTTTTTCCAAAGCCTGCTGGCATTCCGGAGTCCATGAAAAGTTGTTCTTCCTTTTCAATAAAGCGAAGAACCAGTAGCTTTTATCGGACGACCTCGAAATAAATCGCCCTAGAGAGGTTATCCGTCCGGTCAACTTTTGCACGGCTTTCTCATTATCTATGATTGTGATATCCTCGATAGCCTTGATCTTTTCAGGGTTGATCTCAATTTCCCGATTCGAGACCATGAATTTGAGGAATTTACCCGAACCCACTCCAAACGCACACTTTTATGGGTTTAGCTTCATGTTGTACTGCTTCAATACACTGAATGTTTCCTGCAAATGGCTTAAATGGTCCTCTGCTCACAAGGAATTAACTAACATGTCGTCAATATAAACCTCCATTGTCTTTCCTAGTTGTTTCCCGAACATTCGATTTACTAGGCGTTGGTATGTGGCGCCAGCATTTTTTAATCAAAATGGCATTACATTGTAACAGTATGTGCCATATTTAGTGATGAAGGAAGTTTTTTCCTGATCACCTGGGTCCATCCGTGTTTGGTTGCAGCCGGAGTATGCGTCGAGAAAACTAAGGGTCTCGTGGCCGGCAGTAGCATCGATCATGCGGTCGATGTTGGGTAAGGGAAAAGAGTCTTTTGGACATGCTTTATTCAAGTCTTTATAATCTATATACATTCTTAATTTATTCCCTTTCTTAGGGACTACCACTACGTTAGCCAACCAATCCGAGTATTTAACCTTCCGAATAGACCCTATCTTTAGAAGTTTAGTTACCTCATCCTTGATGAATGCATGTTTGACTTCGGACTGAGGCCTTCTTTTTTGTCTGACCGGATGAAACTTCAGATCCAGGCTCAGCTTGTGAGTGGTTATCTCTAATGGTACACCTGTTATATCAAGGTGGGACCAAGTGAAGCAGTCTTCGTTGGTTGTAAGGAATCAAATAAGTTCTGTCCTAAGCTCGGAGCTCAACCCTGAGCCCAGGTATACCTTTTGTTCGGGCAAATCTTCTCACAGCGTAACTTGTTCCAGTTCCTCGATAGTCGATTTAGTGGCATCGGAATTAGCGGGGGCTATAAAAGACTTGGTAATCCCATAATCGTCATCCTCGATATATATTTGTTTGTCCACATTTCCTGAAGATGGTATCTATGATTGCTATTTTGTCCTGCTTTCAATCTCTTGGTTTGGAACCGCTGGTGTTGGCGTCACTTCTTCCACCGCGAACATTTCTTTCGCGGCTGGCTGCTCCTCGTAAACTATTTTAACTCCATCGGGCGTCGTAAATTTCAACGCCTGGTGCAGTGTCGAAGGCATCGCCTTCATGTCATGGATCCATGGCCTCCCGAACTGAGCATTGTATCTCATGTCCCCTCCGATAACACAGAACTTTGTTTCTCGAATGGTTCTAGCAGTATTTATTGGCAACATTATCTCACTCTTGGTGGTCTCACATGCCATATTGAACCCGTTACATACTCGGACTGTAGGAATGATCCGGTCTAATAGGCCGAGTTACTCCACGACCCACGATCGGATTATAAATTCTGAGCTACCTAGATGGATTAACATACGTTTTACTCTCACTTTATGTATGAGTACAGATATTAACAGTGCGTCATTGTGGGGTTGTACAATTCCCTCTACATCCTCGTCGTTAAAAGATAAAGTTCCCTCTGGTGTGTAATCCCGAGTGCGCTTTTCCCTAGTAATGGATATTTTGGTACGTTTCAACATCGACCCTTAAGGGGTATCAACTCCACCGATAATCATGTTGATCACATGTTGGGGTTCTTTCTGGCCTGTCTGTTTGTCAGGGTTCCTGTTTCTGAAGTGATTTTTTGCTCGGTCGCTCAAGAATTCTCGAAGATGTCCGTTACTAAGTAGTCGGGCTACTTCTTCTGTCAGTTGCCAACAATCTTCCGTTTTATGACCGTGACCGCTGTGATATTTACATATTTTGATTAGGATCCCTTTGGGCCGGATCGGATTGCAATGGTCGAGGCCGTTTAGTATCTTTGATGCGACCGATAGCCGATACAATGGTGGCAACATCGACATTAAAGTTGTACGCTGATAACCGTGGTGCTTCTTTATGCCCGATAGGCCTTTCAAAGCTGCTTTTGGTCATGTGCCCCCGGCTGCTCTGACCTCGGTCATTTCTCCTTTCATGTCTTAGAGAGTTTTGCCCGGATACGCCGATTTTTCTGTCCCTGTGATATGGCTGATGTCAATCTCTATTCGATCTTGGTTCGCGATATATATCCCTTCTGATTTTGTCATAAGCTCTAACGGGGTAAATGGATCCCGAAGGGGCTCCGAGCTGATCGTCTTCAACTCTGATTTTTGACTGGTACCAGTTATGTATGTCAGCCCATGTGACGGTCGGGTACTCTATTAAGTTCTGTTTTAACTGCTGCAAAGCCGATGAGCTTCGAACATTGAGGCCCTAAGTGAAAGATTGAACAGCCCAATCGTCAGTGACTGGTGGCAGATCCATCCGTTCCATTTGGAACCGGGACACGAACTCTCTGAGCATCTCGTTATCCTTTTGCCTGGATTTGAAAAGGTCCAATTTTTGCGTTCCGCCCTTAATGGCGCCTGTGTGTGCCTTCACAAAAGAATCTACAAGTAGCAAATGAGTCAATAGAATTAGGGGTAAGTTGTGATACTATGTCATGGCTCCCTTTGACAGGGTCTCCCCAAATTTTTTCAATAGATCAGATTCGATCTCATCATCCTCCGGGTCGTTTCCTTTGATAACACATGTATATGTGGGTACATGCTCGTTCGGGTTGGTCGTTTCGTTATATTTAGGGATTTCGAGCATACGGAATTTTTTGGGGATCGATTTCGGAGCCGCGCTCGGTGGAAAATATTTTTGCACGAACTTCTTGGAATCTAGGCCTTTTAACACCGGGGGTGCCCCTAGGATTTGATCTACCCTGGAGTTGTAGGTTTCCACCTTCTTGTCATTTGCCTCGATCTTCTTCTCCCTATATTCTATTCATTTGGTCAGTTCTTCGAGCATCTTCATAATTCTGGGGTTTCCCCCCGATTCACTTTCATTCGACCTTCCTATGACCGATCCATCCTTGTGGGTAATTTCCCGGGAGGGGCCGGGCTCAATCCTATTCGAGATTTAGCTTCGATTTTGTAACTGAGCTATCGCCACCTGTTGGCTTGTAACATTTCGAAGATCATCCGGAGGCTGATCTCGTCCATTTCAATGTTTTGGGGATTTTGCATTACTGATCGGACTCCCCTATGAACGCTATTTGAGGGGTCAGTAGGCTGATCTGCATCGACCGCCACATGTGAATTAGCATCGATTGGAATTTCGTCAACGGGCGCTACGTTATTATTTTCGCCTTGATGATCAAACTCGTTATCAATGTGCAGAGGTGCGAATTTAGAGTTTGACATTTCTGTATTATAGCCTGGAATCAAAGACACTTCAAAGAGTAAGTGTGAAGCAATGTGTGTTATGGAAATTTGTATCAAGTATCCACTATTATCCTTAGCTCCACGGTGGGCGCCAAACTGTTTACCCTAAAAATTGAATAACAATTGAACTTATACGTGGTTGTAAGGATACGTGGCCTAATTTTATACAAATGACGAATAATACAACTGAAGTTAAAATTAAGTAATAAATGAAAAGAATGCAAACCACCCAAGCTAGACACTGTTGATCGTTGGTTGATCCTTCTTGGGCAGGAATTGATTATAATAGAAATTGGAACAAGACAATGAAATGAATGATTTAAGAGAACAATCTATAGCTATCTTTAGTGATGATTGGAAAAAGTGCCCTTACAAATAATTAAACCCCCTTTTATATAGTAGGGGAATCGTACATTTGGTACAACTCCATATAAGGTAAAAAAAATCTCCTGATTTGCTAATTAAGCGGTTCCATTGATTTGTGCCGAGATTCCCGCCACAATGTTCGTCTCATTGCGGATATTCTAGATTTCCATTATTTAGGTTTGGTGATCTTCCCTCGAGCATTTTTGGAGTCAGGATCGATTTCGGATCACGGGCTCGATGTTCTCGAGGTTGGACATTCTGGCCTTGTGTTCCACTTCGATGAAACTCGGGGTCTATCTTCAACCCTACGCATTCCAAACCAGAGCTGTCGTGTAATAGTTGATCTTAATTTTGACCATATAGAGTTGAGCCCGATTTCGATCATATACAGTTGGGACCGACTTCGACCGTATACAACTATCAACCTAACGAACTTTTAAATTCTGATTTTAAATTTTGCATGGACTACTTGTTTGGTATGAATAATGCATCTCTTTATTCATCACTTCATGAGGTGACATATATGTATGGAATGAATTCGGAAAGTTACAAGTATTTTCCCTTTTGACTTTGAATATGGAGATGGACGGCACAAAATCAAAACAATAAATAAAAAAGAAAGTAGCAAAAACTGCGGTCTACTTTCTTAACTTCACTAGGTATTTATTTATGAATTTTTACCCTTTGTTACTTTGTGAAATTTGATTTCATAAAATGCAGGGTAACTGAGTACACTTTGTGATAATCTTGAAATACATATTTGTTATGTTTAGGATTGACATATTTGCTAATGTTATGATTAACTTTTGTATTCCATCGCTAACTTGAATTCCACTAATTGACATATAGTACGGTTACATGTATATTATATAAAAGTTTATTTTGTATCTGACAGACGAACCCTTCCACTCCAATCTAGGCAACTCTGGCATCGCCAAGGTAATAGTCTCGGCAAGGATGGCGTGATATGGAGACAACTAATCCATGCCTAGGATGACCTCAAAGTCGATCATATCGAGCAACGGAAGATCTGCTCGGGTCTCATAACCACAAAAAGTAACAATGCAGGACCGATAGATCCAATCCACAACTATAGAATCACCCACTGGTGTGGACACAGAAATAGGAGTACCCAAGGACTCATGAGGAACTCCCAAGAAATGAGCAAACAGAGATGAAACATATGAATATGTAGACCTTGGATCAAATAGTACTAAAGCATCTCTATCGCAGACAGAAATAATACATGTGATCGTGGCCTCTGAGGCCACTGCATCTGGTCTGACCGGAAAAGCATAGAACCTAGCTGGAGCGCCACATGACTGGCCTCAACCTCTAGGACGGCCTCTACCCACCTGCTCTCCGCCTCTGGGCGGCCGGATGGCTGGTACGACAGCTGGTGCTGGAACCACAGGCTTCTGATCCTGCTGCACTGCCTTGCCCTGAAGCCTGGGGCAAAGCCTCCGCACATGATTGAGATCCCCCCTACTCGAAACAACCTCTCGGTACGGTGGACTGCTGACCTGAAGTCTGACCCTGATGGCCTGAATACCCGGTGGAGGAACCCTGAATAGCTGGTGGGCAGTAGGAACTCTCTGGCATGGCGCTGAAATGA
The DNA here is from genome assembly GCA_002018475.1 of Nicotiana obtusifolia. Lineage (NCBI taxonomy): Eukaryota > Viridiplantae > Streptophyta > Magnoliopsida > Solanales > Solanaceae > Nicotiana > Nicotiana obtusifolia. The sequence goes on from MCJB01038071.1 coordinate 26,950, forward strand.
AGTCGCAGCAAAGCACCCCGAGGAGGCGACGGTGTTGGATATGTGGGCCGGCTAGACTAACCCCTCACAAACTGACCTCTGCCCCCAGCCGGGGCACCTCTGAACTCCCCAGAAAAATACAGGTGAACCGGTCCCAAGTCATGGGAGGAGAATCTGCTGGTCTGCCAAGAAGATAGGACTGCCACCATCTATGGGCCCTGCCCTCCAGCTGAAAGGTGGTAAAGTCCACCCCATGGGACTCCAATATTCTCATGTTGTGTAGTCTGTCCCTGCACTGATCAATAAAGTTCTGGGGGTCCTCATGCCGCTCACCCCCAAGATAGGAGGTTGTAGCCTAGTCCATCTGTCCAATAGCTTCTGCGGATCGCCGGCCGCAGCTGGTCTGGACTCAGGTATAGCTGCTGCAACGGGCTGAGCTCCATAACTTGTGACTACGTGAACTTAGTGCTCTAATACCATATTGTCAAAACCCAATTCTCTTATAGGCAGTGATGGTATCCGGCGCCACCGCTAAGCAAGCCAACAGTAAACTAACCACGTAATTTCTCTTTTTAATAAATTCCCAAGTAATTAAATTTTTTTTAATTAAAAGATTAAGAAATAGCATATTTAAATAAATAAAACAAAAGCAGTTGAGTGCAATCATAACCATAGTAATAATCCTAAGCCACAAAGTCTACTGGTGTGTGCCAAGACCTTGTGTCACAAGTGTATGAGCACTAATAGATTATACAAAACTCTAGCTATGGTCTGAAATGAAAATAGATAGAAATGAATGCAAAGAAGAGACTCTAGGTGTTGCAGAACGGCTCAGGAAGTAACTCACCACTAGGCCTCCGGGTAACGGGGATGCGCGCCAGTGTGATCACCAGATGCACTTGCCTCAGATCCTGCACGGTCAGTGCAAAAGTATAGCGTGAGTACATAAATAATATGTACCCAGCAAGTATCAAGTCTAACCTCGAAGAAGTAGTGACGAGGGGTCGAAATCCACACTTACTCTAGGCCAACAATAAAAATAAATAAACTCCAAATAAGCATGGGTTATGTATATAACTACAGCAGTTCAATAACAAACAGGAAAATAGATAATTCCTTTACACATGCTAAATCTAAAATAATTTTCTGCCTGACAATATCTTAACCTTTCAATCCATGAAGTGATATCAAATAAATAATTAAAATCCAAGTATTATCACGCACGATTATGCCGAGGACGTACCCGATCCAGAATAACATGTAAACTACCGAGGGTCGTGCGGCACAAACCATAGATGTATTTATCTACTGTCGAGGCGTTTGACCCGCTCCACAAGAAGAGAAGAAACTCTATGGACATCCGATTTAGAAGTTATTACAAGGCTAATACACAAAGAAACACAATTTCTATTAATGGTCAAGTAATTCGCTCAAATTTCAAGCAAGTGAAATTCGGTCTTTTAAAATTCATCTAACAAGTTCTACTATAATTTAGGCACTTTAATTAATAAGTAGGGTGCAAACATTATAAGTAATTCATGATTTGAGTCCTAATCTATCCGAACATAAGCATAAATAGTAGCTACGCACTGACTCTCGTTACCTCGTGCGTACGTAGCCCCCACAATTAGAAGCAATAGAAATTTAAATCACCTATAGGGTAAATTCCTCCTTACAAGGTTAGGAAAGAGACTTACCTTGTCTCAAAGCTTGCTTTCCAGTCTCAAATTCGCTCTAAAGCCTCAACTCGGTGCCGAAAAATTCGAAACTAGTCAAATGTTGCATAAATTAATCAATATATGTTCCAAAGTTCATAATTTAAATATTAGAGTAATTAACCAACCCAAATTGAAAGATTCTTAAAATTCACCCCGGGCCCACGTGCCCGGATTCTGAAAATTCTCGAAGAAAGTTATTACCCATAACCTCACGAACTCAAATATATAATTTTCACTCAATCTCATAACCATTTTCGTGGGTAAATCCCATTTTTATCGAAACCTAGGGTTATTCATCTAAATCCATAATTTTCACAAATTTACATGTTAAAATCTACCCAATGTCTATGTATTTAACTTACATTAGATAGAAATTACTTACCTCAAATAGCTAGTGAAAACCCCTCTCTAGAGCTCCAAAAATCGTCCAAGGAATGCAATAAATGAACCCAAAATGTTTGAGTCCCGACTTAAATGAAGGTTCTGCCCAGCAGGACTTTCGCATCTACGGTCCCTAGGCCGCATTGGCCGTACCACTTCTGCAGAGCTTGGTCTGCTTCTTGGATGGAATCCTGCTTCTGTGGTCCCGCTTCTGCGAACGACGAAGCGCATTTGCGGCCCCTTCGCACCTGCGGGCAATCCATCGCAGAAGCCAGGCCGCTTCTGCTCGTGTTTCTCCACTTTTGTGGACCACTGGCCAGTTGCCCCAAAGATGCTTCTATGGCCAAAACCATGCATCTGCGGGCTCGCACCTACGGCCAAAAGCTCGCAGGTGGGGGCACAATAGAACTGGTGCACCAGCAGCCCTTTTGAGTCCTAATTCAATCTGTGCATCGCTCGGATTGCACCCGAGGCCTCGTCCAAACATACCAACAAATCCATAAACATGAGATGGACTTGCTCGAACCCTCAGAACGCGGAAAACAACACCAAAACTAAGAATCGCATCCCAAAACCAAATCGAATCAACTTATGAACTTCAAGTTCTTTCAACTTGCTCCTAACATGCCGAAACATATCTAAACTACTCGGAATGACACCAAATTTTGCGTGCAAGTCTTAAATCACCATACGGAAATATCCCTAGTCTTGGAATCCCAAACAGACCTCGATAACACCAAAACCTACTCCAAACCAAATTTAAAGAGCTTTTAAACCTTCCATAAGCCAACTTTCAACATTAAGCGCCGAAATGCTCCCGGGTCATCCAAAACCCGATCCAAATATATGCCCAAGTCCAAATTCATCATACAAACCTATTGGAACCGTCAAATCCTAGTTCCGAGATCTTTTACTCAAAATGTTGACCAAAGTCAAACTTAGCCTTTTAAAAGCCAAACTAAGGAATCAAGTGTTCCTATTTCAATCTGAACCCTTCCAAATCCCAAACTAACCATCCCCGCAGATCATAAAATAGTAAAAGCACATATGGGGAGTCTTATGTAGGGAAACAGGGATTTAGAAAGCAAAACGACTAGTTAGATCGTTATAAAAGTAGCTTGATTTTGCGGCTTATATGAGTTTAAAAATGTAATTGTGTTAAATCTAAATTGACTAAGAAGTCTTTTAGAAGTGTTGAAAGCCATTATAATGGGTCAATCTGCTACCAAACATGTGTTTATTCCAAGAATTCAATTTTCTCCCCTGAAAATGAAGGAAATAAATTCATCGAAAAATAATTTCACGTGCGCTTTTGTTTTGTAATGATGATGCATAAAGTAGAGGGTCCAACAATCCCTAATAGTGGATTGTCAACCACAACATATTTTTTCACTTGACCAACTTTGGTTTGTACTTTCAAGAGATATATCAATATTGACAACAAAAGTCACGATCATGATATAGCAGCCGAAACAAATGAAAGGAATATATACTTGGAATATTTGTCTATAAGAAGAATTAAGTGAGATACCTTTCATTATGTGTTTGTATCTCAAAAAATCAGAATATGTAAAAAAAAATTACATGTATCAAATTAAACTTTTGATTGTTCATCTTTGTAAATTCAAACGATATTCGATCATCTTAGCTTTGACATACAACGATCCACATTGATCATTCTCAAAAATTTATTCTTTATTTGTTCATGTATAAAAATTAATGATATAATGATGACTAAGGCAAAATAATTTAGATAAAGGGATTGTCCCACTTTGTATGCTCCATTCTCTGAAGTGAATATGGTAGCAGGGCATAATAAGTCTAAATAAAGACAAGTGGTTGACGAATAAATATTTGTGTGGCAAATGGCGAAATAATAATATTTATCATTATGGTAATTATAAAAAAGAAGAACAATAATGGCTCTCAACATACATCCTTCAAAGGGTGAAGGCAATATTAACCATCAAATTGGTATGAAACAATAATAAAGCACGTCGCGATGATTGTACTACATTCTTTGAAGAAAATGTGACTTGCGATAAGCATTGAGAATACAGACTCATTCCTGAAGGTGAATTGGCAATATGTGAAAAAAGTAATGAATAGAGACGTGTAATGCATGATTGGATAAATACTTGTGATGACCTGATAGGTCATTTATAGATTTGCCTTTTATTTCTGTGTTTTGAGACCTAGAATAGCTCCATTAGGCTTCCTCGATTTGCGTGCACAGTCTATGTCCTCATTCCAGAAAGTTTTTGTGAAGAAATTAATGAAAATATGAAATTGTGCCATAACAACTCGCTTGAGTTGACTACGGTCAACGTTTTGTGTAAACAGACCCGGATCTGTATCTTGACGGTCCTGGTGGGTCTGTATCGTGATTTGGACTTGGGCGTATACCCGGAATAGAATTTGAAAGTCCCTAGCTTGATCTAACATAATTTGTTGAAAACCTAGTAATTTAAAAGTGTAAAGAATTCCTACGTTTGACGTAGGTTGACTTTGCTTCTACCGGGTTGGGATTTCGATTTCAGAACTTCGTATAGTTTCGTTTTAGTATTTATAACTTCTCTTCAAAATTTGGTGCAAAACGGAATTGATATGACGTGATTCGGACGTCCGGTTGAAAAATTGAAAGTTCTTAAGTTTCTTTAAAATTTCCTTTGTTTTGGTGTCCGATTCGTGGTTCTAGGTGTTATTTTGATGTTTCGATCACGCGAGAAAGTGCATATGATGTTATTACACTTGTGTGCATGTTTGGTGTGGAGCCCGAGGGGCTCGGTTGAGTTTTGAATAGGCTACCGGTGATTTTGAACTTAAAAAATTTCTGGTTGTTGGCTTCTGCTGGTGTCTGATGTGTTCTTCTTCGTGATTGCAAAGATATTCCCACGATCGCGATGAGTAATCTGGGCTGGGGAGGCTTTCCTTCATCGCGAACACGACGGCTGGTACGCAAACGAGAAGCTTTCGGGGGTTTCCCTTGGCGAACGCGTACAACCTCTCACGAACGCTAGTGTTGAGGGATCTGGGAAGGGGGACCTGTGAGTTGCTCTACGCAAACATAAGCCCTGGCTCGTGAACGCGAAGGCTTAGGGAGAGAAGACTTCGCGAACGCGTGACGAAACTCACGAACGCGTAGGCCATTTTGGCTGCTGTGCTTCGTGAATGCGACAGGCCCTTAGCGAACGCGAAGAAGGCCTGACGCCCAGACTTGTAAATATCCCAAACACGAGATTTCACCCATTTTTCACCATATTTTCATTAGAGCTCGGCCTAGAGACGATTTGGAGGAGAAATTTCATCACCCTTTCATAGGTTAGTGTATTTTAACTTGTTTTCTTCCATTTCCATCAACACCCATTAATTTCCAACATTAATCTATATTCTTTCATGGTAGAAAACTAGGGATTTATGAAGAATTGGGGGGTTTCATAAAATTGAGATTTAGACCTAAAATTGAGGTCAGATTTCGAAACTAATTACATAATCGGGCTCGGGGGTGAATGGGTAATTGAGTTTTAGTATAAATCTCGAGTTTTGACCAAGCGGGCCCGGGTTGACTTTTGTTGACTTTTTGAAAAAAGTGTAAAGATCTTAACTTTATGTATTGTAATTGATTTTCCCAGCGTTATTTGATGTTATTGAGTCGATTTTTGTTAAATTCGATTGGTTTGGAGGCAGATTATAGAGGTAAGGCCCCAGTTGATCTTTGATTTGCTTGTGGAGCGAGGTAAGTGTTAGGTCTAACCTTGATATGAGGGAATTAGGAACCTTTGGGCTATGTGCCATGTGAATTACATGTGTAGCGGCGTATGAGGTGACGAGTGTATATTCACCATCAAAATACTTGTTTTCATGCTTTCCCGTATTTCATCAATTATTTTATTTTATGTCTTAACTGTTACATTCTTTAATTGCTTTCTATGCCTTAACTTGCTACTTGTCACTTATTTCTCTCATATTAAAATGTTCGCTGCTTCAATGAGTAATTGCTACTTGCCTTAAGTGTCTTACTTGTACATTTTAATTGTCATGTATTTGGCTTGCCTTGCTGCTATGTATTTATTATAGCATTCCTGAAATTGGTACGAGTTTCTTTTATGGCTTTGCTTTCATATTTCTTTAATCGTAGAGATTCTTGTGATTTGATTTGTTAAATTGATTGCACTTATTGATTTTCTTTATGGATTAGGTTGCACGCTGCAACAGATGAAATAAGGGAGGACTGATATTGATATGGTGGGATCGAGTTGCACGCCACAACGAATTTTATATGTGATTTCGATATGGTGAAACAAGGGAGGAATATGATATTGACTCTGATTATATGGTGGGATCGGGTTGTGAGCCATAACGGATTTTGCTTGTTATTATTGATATTGATATGGTGAAATAAGGGAGGATTGTATTTTCTGATTTCGAGGATTGAGTTTATTTTCATGAGTTAACTGCCTTATTTTCTTGTATTCCTTTCTTGTTATTATTATTATACTGTGCACAGGTTATTGTAAGTGACCCGCCTTAGCCTTGTCACTACTTCATCGAGGTTAGGCTCGACACTTATAGAGTAGATAGGGTCAGTTGTGCTCATACTACACTCTGCACTTCTTGTTCAGATTTTGGAGCCGATCCTAGCGATGGTCAGTAGATTGCTCAGATTGATTGCCACATTGGAGACTTGAGGCATAGCTACTCGGTGTTCGCAGCCCTGAAGTCCCCTTCTAGCTTATCACAGCTGTTTTATTTCATTTCAGACAATTTTACTTTCATTCAGACCATTATTTGTATTATTCTAGTCGCTTGTGCACTTGTGACACTAGTTTTGGAATTGTATCTAGATATTGCGGTTATTATGGTTTTTCTCACTTGATTTTAGTTTTATTTCAGTTATCTCAGTTTAGTTGGTGTCCGTTAATTTGATTTGTTAAAAATGGACTATCCTAATGTTGGCTTACCTAGCAAGTGAAATATTCGGCGCCATCACGGTCACGATAGTAGGAATTCCAGGTCGTAACAAGTTGGTATCAGAGCACTAGGTTGCCTAGGTCTCACGAATAATGAGCAAGCTTAGTAGAGTCTGGAGGATGGTTACGGAGATGTCTGTACTTATCTTCCAGAGGCTATGGAGTTTAGGAACAATTTCACTTCTATTCTTCTCTATCGTACGATTTAATTCTATCATTGACGATTGAACTCTTCTATTCTTGTTCTCTCGCAGATGGCGAGAACACACACTGCATCTACAACCGGACAGGAGCCGGAGCACCCAGTAGCAACTACGACTAGGGACAGAGGCCGAGGAAGAGGCAAATTCAGTCTAGATCTCGGGCAGCAGCACCCCTAGTGGAGCCTCAGGTAGATTTTGAGGAGGAGATTCCTGCTCAGATTGTACCTGTCGGACCATCTCAGGTTCTGGACGGGTTCATAGCCACTCTAGTGCTTCAGGACGCTCTAGTCCATTTTGTGGGCCTTATGGAGAGTGTGGCCTAGACCAATACATTTCCGGTGGCACCAGCCATCTCTTGGGCTGGGGGAGGAGCACAAACTCCCGCTACTCACACCCCGAAGCAGGTGGCTCCTTAGTATTAGACTCCAGCAGCCCCACCAGTTTGGGTGGTTCAGCCGGTTGTTGCAGCACAAGCCGGTGATAGGCCCGCCATGTCTTCTGAGGCCCTGTTGAGGTTAGATAAGTTTTCCAAGCTCTTCCCTATTCACTTCAGTGGTGCATCTTTTGAGGATCCACAGGACTATCTAGACCGTTGCCATGAGGTGCTGCGAAACATGGGTATGTTGAGACTAATGGGGTCGATTTTACAGCATTTCAAATGACTAGTTCTGCTAAAAGGTGATGGAGAGATTATATGTTGACTAGACCAACTGGGTCTCCTTACCTGGGATCAGTTCTCACAACTATTTCTATAGAAGTTCATTCTTGTCACTCTAAGAGAGGAGTACCGCAGGCAGTTTGAACCTCTTCAACAGGGTAGTATGATTGTTACCCAGTATGGGACTCGATTTATGGACCTAGCTCGCCATGCCATTATCTTGATTCCTACTGAGAGGGAGAGAGTGAGGAGATTTATTGATGGGCTCACTTACACTATCAGGCTACAAATGGCCAAGGAGACCGGGAGTGATATTTCATTCCAGAAAGTCATAGATATTGCTAGATTGATCGAGATGGTTCGTGCTTAGGAGAGGAGGCCGGTGTCAGATAAGAGGCCTTGTCATTCCGGTAGTTTCAGTGGTGCCTCATCTGGAGGCAGGGGTACTTTTGGTAGGGGTCATCCTCCCAGACCATTTCAGTCAGCGCTTCAGGCATCTCGCAGTGCTTCAGGGAGTCGTGGTCCTTATGTGCCTCATTCTGCGTAGCCAGCCTATAGTGCACCATCAGCTCCTATCAGTGCGCCTCCGATTCAAAGCTATCACCTTGGTTATCCAGCCCGTTCGGGTCAGCTTCAGCTTCAGCAGCTACAGCAACAGGATGGGTGTTCTCAGTGTGGTGGTATTGGTCACATCAAGAGGTTTTGTCCAAGATATTGAGCAGCATACCACAACCAAGTTCTCGTGCCATGGTTCCAGCACCGGTTGCTCCACCGCCCGCTCAGCCAGCTAGAGGCTGGGATTAGGCAGCCAAAGGTGGAGGTCAGGCCATTAGAGGTGGAGGTCAGGACGTTAAGGGTAGAGGCCGTCCTGGAGACGTAGTTCAGAGTGGTGGGGCCCAGCCCCGATGTTATGCTTTTGAAGCTAGGCCTGAGCCGAGTCATCTGACACCGTTATCACAGCTGTTGTTCTAGTTTTCTATAGACATGCTTATGTTCTATTTGATCTAGGCTCTACTTATTCCTACGTGTCATCCTATTTTGCTTCATATCTGGTTGTGCTTCATGATTCTTTGAGTGCTCTGGTGTATGTATCCACGCCTGTGGGAGATTCTATTGTTGTAGATCGTATCTATCACTCATGTGTGATTACTAATGGGAGTCTCGAGATTGGCGTAGATCTCCTACTTCTTGATATGGTAGATTTTGATGTTATCTTGGGTATGGATTGGTTGTCACCTTATCGTGTTATATTGGACTGTCACACCAAGACGGTGACCTTAGCCATACCGGAGTTGCCTCGATTTGAATGGAAAGGGACTCCTAGCTATTCTACCAGCAGGGTTATTTCCTATGTGAAGGCTCGACGCATGGTCAAGAAGGGATGTCTAGCATATTTGGCCTATGTTTGTGATTTGAGTGCGGAGGTTCCTTCCATGGATTCAATACCAGTTGTGTGTGAGTTTCAGAGGTGTTTCCTACAGATCTACCGGAGATGCCACCCAACAGAAATATTGACTTATGTATTGATTTGGCTCCGGGCACTCAGCCCATTTCTATTCCACTATACCGTATGGCCCCGCCGGAGTTGAAGGAATTGAAGGCTTGATAAGGGATTCATCAGACCTAGTGTGTTCCCTGGGGTACGCCCGTGTTGTTCGTGAAGAAGAAAGATGGGTCAATAAGAATGTTTATAGACTATCGACAGTTGAACAAGGTCACTATCACGAACAAGTATCCGTTGCCGAGGATTGATGACTTATTTGATCTCAACTGGCTACCATCAGTTGAGATTAAGGCATCCGATGTCCCTAAGATGGCTTTTTGGACTCGGTATGGGCATTATGAGTTCTTAGTGATGTCATTTAGGTTGACAAATGCCCCAGTAGCATTTATGGTTTTGATGAACCGGGTGTTCAAGCCCTACTTGGATTCATTTGTGATTGTATTCATTGATGATATCATGATCTACTCCCACTGTCGAGAGGAGTATGAGCAGCATCTTCGAATTGTATTTCAGACTTTGAGGGATAGCGAGTTATATGCCAAGTTTTCAAAGTATAAGTTTTGGTTAGACTCAGTCGTCTTTTTGGGGCATGTTGTATCGACAGAGGGCATAAAAGTGGATCCTAAGAAGATTGAGGCAGTTCAGAACTGGCCTAGGCCTACTTCAGCTACAGAGATCTGGAGTTTTCTAGGTTTGGCGGGTTATTATCGCCGGTTCGTGGAGGGGTTTTCATCCGTAGTAGCCCCATTGACTAGATTGATCCAGAAGGGTGCCCTAAAAAGTGGGGATTTTGACTGCTTATTAACACCTTTTTGCTTTTATTTTAGTCCGAAAGTATTAAATTATGTTCCCAAAACTAATAAAATTGTGCAAAATGTAGGAATGATGGAAGTTTGGTCTCCCATGATGAAATCCGACTCAAAAAGGAGTGTTCCGAAGCACAAGAAAATAAAGGGTGCAGAAACAGAGATGTGCGGTTCGCAGAAGGAGTTCTGCGGCCGCAGAAGCAATTGCGGACTGTAAAATACCATCTGCTGCCGCAACCCAAGCTAAAGAGCCCAGCAGGAGTTTGACAAATGTGCGGACCACACATGAATTGTGCGACCACAAAACTAGGTCTGCACTAACAAATATTTTCAAGTTCAGAGAATGTGCAGAAGACCAAGTCCTGACGCCTTTCAGAAGTGTAGACTAGACAAGAATTGTGCAGCCGCAGAAGTTGCTTCGCAGCTGCAGTCCAGAAATGTGCGACTGCAGAATCCTCCTTCCTACCAACTGGAGAAATTTGCGGACCACACCATTTTTGTCAGCGATTTTTGGTCCAATAAATAGATGAGTTTCACAAATTTAGGTCAAATTTGAACATTCAAAGCTGCTGTACCCGTTTCTTTTTACCATTTTAGAAAGTTTTAGATAATTTTAGTGTTTAAACATTAAATTTCATCATTTTAATTTTTCATTATGATTTTAGTTAGCTTTTCTTTTTTATTTTCTGCAATTTCCATTATTAGTAGCTAGATTCTTACTAGAGTTGTGACCCAACCCTAGTGTGTAAACCTTATGAGTATTTAATCTAATGCTTGTTTATGATTGGGCGTTGATTATTAGCCTAGTTCATGCTTCAATTTTAGAATTAATGGTTGCAAATACTGATTCATGCATTTTTGGCTTAGTCTCTACTTGAGAAAGAGGGACCTAGTCTAGGTAAACTTAGCTAACAAGGAATTGGATTAAATTGATTAGCCTAATCAAAGGGTTCAAACTAGAAATAGTAAGAACCCGACTTAAGCTCATATCAACGATTCTGTTTGGTACCCATTTAGACTTGAAAAAGCCAAATTGGGCAAAATCACTCTCTGCTGGAGAGGTATTAGAGTTGAGAGCTATAATACATCCCAATCAACAAAATAAGTATTAACGTATTTAACTCATTAGGCAAACACCTAGGTCATGATCACATCTCTTGGCATTTAAACTATTTGGAAAACACCAAAATCATTAATCTCTAATACATTTTCCTTAGCTTGCAATCATTAGAGTAATAGTAGAAGTAGAAATCAAAACTCTATTGTGGAAGTGCAATTTTAGATAGTCCATTCGCTTGCTTCAAATATATACTCCTAACACACCTCATAACTCTCTGTGGATTCGATCCAGACTCATAGTTAGGTAATTTATATTGCATACAACCGCATCATATCTCTTATCGAGGTGTCTTGTGGACGTCATCAATTTTTGACGCCGTTGTCGGGGAGTTAAAACGGTGTTAGCTATATATTTGGGTTTCTTTTTGGAATATCTTCTTTTCCTTCCGTGTTACTAACTTGCGTGAGAAATCGTAGGTACAACCATGGTGAATAATGATCTCGGAAATTTGCCTTTGGAGGATTTGGATGAAGATGAAGAACAAGTAGAGGAGGTACCTCATGAGCCACAAGCCAATCGAAGAGGCTGGGTACCTCATGACAATGTGCCCGTTCCACCCCCACCTCCACCACGAGCGGCTCCACACCGGATATTACCTAATGAAGGATATGCAAGTGCAATAGTCCCTTCCCGTATTAGGGCGGGCAACTTCGAAATTACTAATATGATACTCACTTTGCTTGAGCAACGGGGTTTCTTCACCGGTGCTGCAACTCAAAATGCGTAAAATATTTGAAGGGGTTTGTGAACACTTATTGGGGGAGCAAGCAAACAAATGTCTCCGAGGATGCATTGAGGCTAAGGCTTTTTCCCTTTTCTCTACGGGGGAAAGCTTTAGATTGGTTGGAATGATTACCGAACGACTCCGTTCACACTTGGGATGAGTTGGCAGAAAAGTTTATTTCTAAGTTCTTTCTCCGGGGCACATGGCTACACTTCGAGATGAGATTGTGGCATTCAAGCAAGAGCCGAATGAACCACTACATGAGATATGGGAACGCTATAGAACAATGGTTAAGGAATGTCCCAACAATGATATGATAGAGAACATAATTCAACAAACTTTCTATTGTGGGATTAACACAACCAACCAATGTGTAGTGAATCAACCTGCTGGTGGGAACTTTATGACTACGCCTTATGCGGAGGCGTGTAAGATTTTGGATCAGATGGCGGAAATGTCATCGGCTTGGCAATCCCCGGCTAATGTTCCATAAGATGATTCGAATATGGTTCACCTTCACAAAGATTTGCACGACCATGGGCAAGCCATTGCCAAATTGACAACCACCATGAATCAACTAGCAAAGGCCCAACTAAATCAAGTGTAAAATCCCAAGCAAGTCAATGCCATGGAAGGAGTGAACATGATGGTGATAAGAGGAGGACCAAGGGTCCACAAGTGCAAAATCGAGTGGAGAATTATGTGCAAGAAAATAGTGGTTTTGAGCAAGATGATTCCTATAATGAACAAGAAGAAGAAGTGCAATATGTGAACAACTTTCAAGGGCAAAGAAACAACTTCCAAGGCCCAAACCAACAACAATGGCGACCTCAAAACAATCAAGACAAACGGAATTCTAACAATCAAGGCAATTGGAATGAAAACAACAATCAAGGAAATTGGCATAACAACAACAATCAAGGAAATTGGAGTGCAAATAATCAAGAAAATTGGAGAAGGGGGGGTAACAATCAAGGCGGATGGAACAACAATCAAGGAAACCAGGGTCGGGTTTTCAAAGGCCCTAGATGTATCAACAATCAAGCAACCCGCCTCCTTATCCTTACCATGGCTCAAGTTCTTCAAACAATGCGATGGGGCATATTGAAAATATGTTCAAGCAAATGATGGAAAAGAATGTCGATTCGGATGCTAACTTGCTTCACACAACACAACAATCCGCAACTTACAAGTTTAAATGGGGCAAATCTCTCAGGCTCTAGATTCTCGTCCTAAAGGAGGCACTACCAAATGACACGGTAGTAAACCCAAAGGGTGAAAACAACACGGGGCATGACATGGCCATTACTACAAGAAGTGGAAGAGGTGGGAATGCACCCACCTCAAGTCAAAGGCAACTTGTGGATGATGAGCAAGTGGTGCAAGAGGAAGAGATCCCCGAACAATGTGGTGCAACCTAATGATGAAATTCAGATTGATATGGATGATAATGTGGAAGAGACTCAAGAGGAGGTGAACCCGTCTAGGGAACACATTATTGACATACCGGAGCCAGTAGTGCAAAAGGCTAAGGCACCATTGCCTAAGCCTCCACCTCCATACCCTCAAAGACTTACCAAGCAGAATGGTGAGAATCAATTCAAGAAGTTCATTCAAATGATGACGAGTCTCTCAATCAATGTGCCATTAGTTGAAGCTTTGGAACAAATTCCTGGTTATGCAAAGTTTATGAAGGATCTCATGACAAATAAGCGGTTAATGAATTTTGAAACTATCAAAGTCACTCATCAAATGAGTGCAATCGTTCATTCAATGGATCCTAAGTTGGAGGATCCTGGTGCTTTCATGATTCCTTGTACGATTGGAAGTGCCGAGTTTGCTAAAGCTCTTTGTGATCTTGGGGCAAGTATCAATTTGATGCCCTATTCGGTTTTCAAGACTTTGGAAATTTGGCAACCAAGACCCACCTCTATGAGATTATAAAGGTCTTATCGTACCATGAAGAGACCTTTGGGTGTGATTGAAGATGTGCTGGTTTGTGTTGATAAATTCATTCTTCCAGCAGATTTTGTCATTCTAGATTGTGAAGTTGATTAGGAGGTGTCAATTATTCTTGGGAGATCTTTCCTTGCTTCGGGGAAGGCTCCTTGTGATGTTGAAGCTGAGAATTTACATTCCGGGTTGGTGATAGAAAAGTGGTATTCCATATGTGCAAGTCCATGCAGCAACCAAATAGCAATGAGGTGTGTTTTTTTGCGGGCATGGTGACCGATGTTATTGTTGATAAAACAAGTGCTACAATCAATGTTGGTGATATGTTGGAGGCCGTCTTGCTTAACTTTGATAATGACGAGATGGATGGCTTCATGGAATGTGTGAACTCTTCGCAAGGAATGGGGTCGTACAATTATGCACCCCGAAAATCATCCTTGGATCTTGTTAATAGGACAACTCCTCCTACAAAGCCTTCTATTGAAGAGCCTCCTATCTTGGAGTTGAAGCCATTGCCTCCACATCTTCGGTATGAATTTCTTGTCCCTTGTTCTACTTTACCGGTTATTCTTTCCTCTTGTTTGATTAACGTGCAGGTAGATTCCACATTGGCAGTGCTACAAAAGAGGAAGAAGCCTATTGGGTGGACATTGGCGGATATTCGGGGGATAAGCCCCTCCTTTTGCATGCATGAAATCACATTGGAGGATGGCACCAAGCCATCTATTGAACATCAAAGAGACTTAATGAGGCTATGCAAGAAGTTGTCAAGAAGGAGATTATCAAGTGATTGGATGTCGGGGTTATCTACCCCATCTCCGATAGTTCTTGGACTTCTCCGATTCAATGTGTCTCAAAGAAGGGGGGGCATGACGGTGGTCACCAATAACAAGAATGAGTTGATTCCTACAAGAACGGTGACCGGATGGAGTGTGTGTATGGAGGGTGTGTATGGACTATCGCAAGCTCAACAAAATCACAAGAAAGGATCACTTTCCACTTTCTTTAGATCAAATGCTCGATAGATTAGCTGGTCGTGCTTTATATTTCTTTCTTGATGGGTATTCAGGCTACAACCAAATTCTTATTGCTCCAGAAGATCAAAAGAAAACAACCTTTATATGTCCCTATGGTACTTTCGCCTTCAAGCGGATGCCATTTGGTTTAAGCAATGCATCGACGACTTTTCAAAGGTGTATGATGGCTATTTTTACGGACATGGTGGAGGACTACATTGAAGTTTTCATGGATGACTTCTCGGTGGTTGGAGATTCTTTTGATGATTGTCTTGAAAATCTGGATAAAGTGCTGGCTAGATGTGAAGAAACAAATTTGATGCTTAATTGGGAGAAATGCCATTTCATGGTCGAGGAAGGCATTGTCAGTGGCCACAAAATCTTAAAGAATGGAATTGAAGCTGACAAGGCAAATATTGAGGTAAACTAAACTTCCACCTCCAACTTCGGTGAAGGTTGTGCGGAGTTTCTTAGGCCATGCGGGTTTTTACCGGCGCTTCATCAAAGATTTCTCTAAGGTGGTGAATCCATTTTCCAAGCTTCTTGAGAAGGATGCTAAGTTCAATTTCAATGATGATTTCATGAGAGCTTTTGAATTTTTGAAGTTTAAGTTGACAACTACTCCCATTATCACCGCTCCAAATTGGAGTGTCCCTTTTGAACTAATGTGTGATGCAAGTGACGTAGGGAATGGGGCTATTTTGGGGCAACGCATAAACAAAAAATTTCATCCGGTCTATTATGCTAGTAAGACCATGAATAGTTCCCAAGTCAACTATACCATTACAGAGAAAGAGCTCATTGTCATTGTGGTTGCAATTGAGAAGTTCCGCCGGTACTTGATGGGTGCAAAAGTCATTGTCCACACGGATCAGGCGGCACTTCGTTATCTTATGAGCAAAAAGGAGCAAAGCTCGGTTGATGAGAAGGGTGCGCTTGTTGCAAGAGTTTGATATTGACATCCAAGATAGAAAAGATAGTGAAAACCAAGTGGCGGACCACTTGTCTCGTTTAGAGCAGGAGGGGAAGCCGCATGATGGCCTTAAAATCAATGACTCCTTCCCCGATGAGCAATTCTTGGCAATTTCAATAAAACAGGCACCATGGTTTGCGGATCTAGCAAACTTTCTTGTGTGTAGAATCATTCTGGATAAGTTCTCTTCAAACCAAAGGAAGAAGATCAAACGGGATTGTTAAGATTATTATTGGGATGGACCATACCTTTTCTGGATTTGTACGGATGGGGTAATTAGAAGATGTGTACCGGAGAAAGAGCAAGGTAAAATTCTTGGGACTTGTCATTCTTCACCATATGGTGGTCATCATGGTGGAGCAATAACGGCGGCTAAGTGCTTAGTTGTGGCTTCTGTTGGCCCACTCTTTACAAGGATGCAAGTGAGCTAGTGAAAAGATGTGATGAATGTCAACGGGCCAATGGAATCTCAAAGAAGAATGAAATGCCTCTCACTACCATTTTGGAGATTGATATTTTCGATGTGTGGGGTATTGACTTCATGGCCCTTTTGTGAGTTCTTGTGAAAACACCTACATCTTGGCCGCGGTTGATTATTTATCCAAATGGGTTAAGGCCGTTGCTTTACCCAACAATGAGGTGAGATGTGTGGTGGCTTTCTTGAAGAAGAATATTTTCACAAGGTTTGGTACTCCACGTGCAATTATAAGCAATGGGGGTCACATATTTGCAACAACGCTTTTGACACTTTGCTTAGAAGGTATGGTGTTACTCACAAAGTCACAACTGGGCAAGTGGAAGTCTCCGATCATGAGATAAAGAGTATCTTGTCCAAATCGATGAATGTTAATCGGACAGATTGGTCCAAGAAGCTTGATGATGCATTACGGGCTTATCGGACAGCTTATAAGCACCTATCGGAATGTCTCCATACCGGTTGGTGTTCGAAAAAGCTTGTCATCTTCCAATGGAACTAGAGCACAAGGCCATGTGGGCTCTAAAGAAGTTGAATCTTGATTGGGATGTAGCCGCTAACTTGAGGGTGGCACACTTGAATGAATTGGATGAGTTCCGGTACCATGCTTATGCAAGTTCGTCCTTGTACAAAGAAAAAATGAAATATGTTCATGAATACATTTGGAACAAAGAGCTCAAGGTGGGTGATCTTGTATTGTTGTTTAATTAAAGGTTGAGGATGTTTCCTGGGAAGCTGAAATATAAATTTAGTGGTCCTTTTGAAATTGTGGGTGTCACTCCTTTTGGTGCATTAGACTTGAAGAAGAAAAGCAATGAAGTATTCCGAGTCAAAGGTCACCGGGTGAAGCACTACTTAGGAAAATTTGGAGATAGCCACGTTGTGGCACTCATTCATTTCACTTGAGGGTATTCAACATCATGTCGCAACGTAAAATCAGGCGCTTCTTGGGAGGCAACCCATGTTATTTTTCCTTTTTCTTTTGTAGTTAGGTGTTATTTTTTTTCTAACTTGATTTGAAGTGTGCTACAGGGCTGAGTATGACTTACAGGAATTATGGACCAAAAATTTGGCTAAGTGTTCTAAGAATTGTGGACCGCAGTTGATTTGTGCGGACCGCACATTTGTGGATGTTGTAGCAAAAGAGCAGTGCGGCCACACAATTAGCTTTCGGACCGCACAGGAAATTATGCGGGCCGCATGTGAAATGCTGCGATGAGGTCTTCAAGTAATAGAGTGCGAACCGCACATGAAAATGTGCGGCCGTACTCGCCCTTCTTTCCCTTAACAAACAAATAGTATAAATAGAGGAACAGGGCCATTGTTACAGTTTTTTCACTCTGAACAAAAAAATAGTGCTCTGTTGAAATTTCTTGGTGATTTCATCTGTGTACACACACAACAACTTTGATCAGTCATTTATTACACACGCCCTGTCTGGTATGCTTCAAATTTTGCATTAATCTTCTTAGTTAGTTTATTTTTTAGATTTTTAGTTCTTTTTAGGCCATTTGTTATTCAACTTCAATTGGGTGTCTATGTGGGGTAAATCTGTAATAGGTTAGCTTGATATCTGCTCTATGGGACTGGATTACTGTAATTTCAAGTTTTTATAATGTTTCCATGTCAAATTATGCACGAAATTGAAAAATATAAGTAGAAAATTTTGATTTGTGTGTTACTTTTGAAATTTGTGGCCACACTTGAATTTTTGTAGTCCGTAGATATTGATTTTAGGGCAACTTAGTGAAGAAGGGATTTGTGGCCGCAAGTTAAAATGTGCGGACAGCAAAATTCGCGTCGTGGCTGCAGCACAGCACTTTACTGTCATCAGAGAGTCCCTACCTTGAGACTCAAATGTGCGGCTGCAAGTTAAATTGTGTGGACCGTAGAAAACCTGTTGCGGCCGCATATTAGCCAATTCTCTGTCATCAGAGAGTTGGCATTTTTGGGTTTCAGAGTTGTGGCCGCAAGTAAAATTGTGCGTTCCACGCTTCACTTTTGCGGCCGCTCAATAAAAATATGAGGTCCGCAATTCATCATATGTGGCCGCAAGACAAATTATGCAGACTGGTGATCTTGTTCCCTGCAAGCATGATCTAACCGAACACCCTCACTGTGTACTCTGGTTATCCTTTACTTGTATGTCTCCTGTAGTTTGAACATTGAATTACAACTAACAATCGCCTTTGCTTGATACAAACAATGGTTCGATCTAGAGGATGAGGCGACACTTCAAAAGGGAAAGGTGAACCTTCTCTGGGTCGAGGCAAGAGTGCTTTAACCCTTAGCCAACCAAAGACAATAAGGAAGAAAGCAACAACCGGCAGAGGGAGAGGTGAAGATCTCTCCGAGAGGAGATCATATGTCCTGTCTTGGGAAGTATCAGAGGGAAACTCAGCCTCTGTTCAAGAGCAGCCAACCGTACAGTCATGATTGCAAGGGAGATACCAACTCAGGGACGAGCCTTCCTCATCTCATAGCACTTCCGAATCGAAGAATGCTAGTCAGGCTTCTAAGCCATCGGCTACACCAGTCCCTAAGGCACAGGATGCACCAATTTATGATATCCTCGATGATGGCATAGGGGGAGATACTACAGCTGCCGGACTTGAAAGATCAAAGAAGAAAGAGGTTTGGGAGGATCGCTTTGTCAGCCTGGCTGCCTTCACCAGCTTCCCTGTGTGGCGGTCAATGAGGTCGCTAACTCTTGAGCGACAGTTCCTGTTGACAGATTTGGAAAGGTACAACCCAGCTGTTTTGAGACAGTTCAAGGAACGCAAGGGGTGGATGTGGTTCACCCAGAGCGTAGTAGATGCCAAAGAGTATCTAGTCCGTGAATTCTATGCCAATGTGGCCCATATAAAAAAAGGGACGAAGGTAACCAAATTATGTAACCTCAAGGTGAGGTTTGATCAGCATACACTCAAAACGTACTTGGGCTTCGAGGATGTTGAACCGAAAGAGTATTTGGAGAAGTGTGCAATGGGAGACAAGGTCCGACCTTGGTTAGCGGAGATTATGGCACCACTAGAGCCACCACCACCATGAATTTCTGCTGGGGTTCCCATCCACCGGAGCACGTTGAGTTTTGAGGCGAAGGGGTGGCAAAACTTTGTATGCAGCAAGTTGGATCCATGCCAGAATGAGACTCACCTTCCGATTCCTAGGGCAGTTCTGGTGGCTTCTATTATGGCCGGGTACCCAATCAATGTGGGTGCCGTGATGTCGACCAACATCTTAGTGATCGCTCGGCAAGATGATTCGTCCTACCCGTTTCCCAACACTATTACAAAATATCTCACCAATGCAAAGATAGAGCCGAGGGATTATGACATAAAGGTGAAGCCGAAGAAGCCTTTTACTTGGTACTCACTGATGGATGCGAGTAACCCGAAGAAGAAAGTTCAGCCTCCTACCACAATAGGCCAGTCTGATGAGCTACCAGTGGTAGCTCCTGAGACAGCTGATGTTCCATACACTTCAGTTGAGCATTCCTTGAGTGCCGCAGCTATGCCTCCGCCATCATCCACAGCCCCTACTGCAGCTCCTACCTCGGCTTTGAAGCCAGTACCCATGCCTTTTCCCCCACTATATGCACTGCGAGTCTCCCAGACATTGGCGAGTCTCAATAACTGGATGCAGACAGCTACTGTAAAGCTGTCTGACTTGTCCAGTACTGTTGCAGCACAGTCTACCTCACAGGCATCACAGGTTCCTTCTAACATTGAGGAGAGATTGAAGAAGATTCTGGAGAATCAGAAGACTAACATGGACACCTTGGTACAGCGCGGATTGGTGATTGAAGATTAGGGAAAGAAAGTAAAGAAAATGAGGAAGTCCCAGACCAGCAAGAAGTTAGTGGGAAAGCTCTAGAGAGAGTTGACCAGGACTGCTACAGCCGGAGATCTCCCCTTTGATATGCTTGACCCACACCATTCCGCCCTAGATCCCTCAACACCATCTGCACCGATGGCACAAGCTGGGCAGTCTGACGAGCCAGACCTTGCTGCCGACACTGTTGAGGCAGTGCGTTAGATGCTCGCCAACACAGCCACACCTAGAGTTGAGGATGATGAGACTCAGCTGATCTTGAGGGCGATGACATTACTGGCGACACAGAGATGTCCAAGGAGCCATAGGGAGTTTTCTTCACCTTTTCCCTCTTTTACTCTTATTTTGCTAAGCATTGGGGACAATGCTTATTATTATTCGGGGGGTGGAGTTTATTTGACACATTCGGCACTTTGATAGATTTGGCCTGTAATAATTTGATGATATTATCTCTTTTCTTATTTGTGTATATATATCATCTCTCTTTCTTACTATGTATATTCATTCTATATTTTGTAGTTTTGCTCATTAGCTTCTTTATCTTTGGTTTTGCTTATTAGCTTCTTTTTATGTTTTAGTAGCGTATAAGTTCTTGTTTTGTTTAGTAGCTTCTTTTTATGTATTAGTAAATAATAAGCCTTTGGTTTTCTTAACGCCATGGTTCTTTCCAAAGGTAGTTGTTGGTGAATCGGGTGACTCGTCCCAACGATGGATAGTGTGACAACCTTCTTAAGGGAATTAGTCCATTTTTGTGTTTAGTAAAAAATAGTAGTAGTAGTAGTAGTAATGAATAAAAAGACCTAATTAAGTCATGCTCGAAGAGTCAACCATGCTTCATTTGGCACCAACACACTTAACTACGTGCTTATGGTTAGAGACAATGTTTTCAAAAGAAATAGCTCTAGTTATTGACTTTGTGACTCTTGTGTTGGCTTTTGTAATAATCGAGAGGTTTAATTGGACCATAGTGATCTTTAATATTGAATGTGGTCGTTGTAGGCTCTCGACTCTATCCTCTTCTACAATCTAGTTGTATGAGGGTTGAGATGAATTGTTGCTAATCTAAGTATTCGTGTGAAGGATCTAGAACTTGCCCCGAATGTGTTTCAAGGCGAAACCCTAAGTTTTACTTGGTTTAAGAAGTGATTGTAGCCTATCATTGGCCCGTTTGAGTTTTCTATTTCCAACCAATGTCATTATCCCTGGTCAACCTCTAGCCTTTCTTATTTGATAACCATGTTACAAGCCTTTACCCATTTTGTCGCAACCCTCTCTTGGCACCCGGACATTCCTTAACACTCTTGTGAAATAAATGGCTTAGAACATAATTTGGGGGGAGAGATTAGGAATTTGAAAAAAGGTATCAAGGCACATAAAGAGAAAAGAAATAATCTCTATGAGAAGAAAAGGCAAGAAAGGAAAAGAACAAAAAAATGCAAAAAGTGAATAAGTGGAAGGGTTGAATAGATTCAAAAAGAGGTAATAATTCCAAGCATTGGAGAAATCAAAAATGGAGGAAAAGGTTGAAGTGACAAGAAAGAGTGATGTTAAGTCTCTCTAGTCCCCAATGAAAAGAAAGGGCTTCCAAGAATTGGCAAGTGTGAGCCGAGAAATAAAAGATGGAGTGTTTAAGGAAAAGTGTAACCACTTACCCATATGGTATCATACCCTAACCCAAAATCCTTCATTACATCCCAAAAGAAGTCCTACTTAATTCCAAACCGATTGAGCTTACATTAGTGGCAATTTACATGAGGGGCAAGCATATGATACTTGAAGCCGTACTTATGACATTCTCTTGTGAGAGATGAGTAAACCTTTCATGAATCTTCGGATTGAGTGCTAACTTCTTAAAGTGAGCTTGGAAAATAGAACGTAGAGGAGGAAGAGTTTGGAGTCCACCATGACCTACATGATAGAGGAAGAGTCCTTGATGAGTAAAGTCAATTCTTGAAGCTCAGATGTCATATTAGAACTATATGTGCATGAAAGTTTAACTTGTCGCCTAGTTGATAATGCATGAGTAGTGTAGGTAATTGTTGGTCCCAACTAATGTGTGAATGGCTCTCCTTTGACTCGCTGAAATGACCCTTAACTTTAGGAGGTGGGAACTAATTTATTTGCTTGAGGACAAGCAAAGATTTAAGTTTGGGGGAGTTGATAAGTGGGGATATTGACTACTTATTAACACCTTTTTGCTTTTGTTTTAGTTCGAAAGTACTGAATTGTGTTCCCGAAACTAATGAAATTATGCAAATTGCAGGAATGCTGGAAGTTTGGTCTCCCATGATGAAATCCGACTCAAAAATGAGTGTTCTTAAGCACAAGGCAATAAAGGGCGCAGAACCAAAGATGTGCGGTCTGGAGAAGAAATTGCGGACCGCAGAATTCCTTCTGCGACCTCAACCCAAGCTAAAGAGCCCAACATGAGTTTGACAAATGTGTGGACCGCACATGAATTATGCGATCGCAAAACAGGGTCTGCATTGACAAATATTTTCAGGTTCAGAGAATGTGCAGAAAAACAAGTCCTGACGCCTTTCAGAAGTGCGGATCGCACAAGAATTGTGCGACCGTAGAAGTTGTTTTGCAGCCGCAGTCCAAAAATGTGCAACTGCAGAGTCCTCCTTCCTGCCAATTGAAAAAAATCTTTGGACCACACATGGAATTGTGCGGCCACAGAACCTCCCAAGGGGCAATTTTGTCAGCAATTTTTGGCCCAGTATAAATAGACGAGTTTCACAAATTTAGATCAAGTTTGAACGTTCAAAGCTGCTGTAGCTGTTTATTTTTACCATTTTAGGAAGTTTTAGATTATTTTAGTGTTTAAACATTAGATTTTATCATTTTAATCTTTTATTATGAGTTTAATTAGCTTTTCTTCTTTATTTTCTGCAATTTCCATTATGAGTAGCTAGATTTTTACTAGGGTTATGACTCAACCCTAGTGTTTAAACCTTATGGGTATTTAATTTAATACTTGTTTATGATTGGGTGTTGATTATTTAGCCTAGTTCATGCTTCAATTTTAGAACTAATGGTTGCAAACATTGATTCATGCCTTTTTGGTTTAGTCTCTACTTGAGAAAGAGGGACCTAGTCTAGGTAAACTTGGCTAATAAGGAATTTGGTTAATTGAAAGATTGATTAGCCTAATCAAAGCGTTCAAACTAGAGATAGTAAGAATTCAATTTGAGCTCATATCAACTATTATATTTGATACCTATTTGGACTTGAGAAAGCCAAATTAGGCAAAATCACTCTCTGACCGAGAAGTATTGAGTGAGTAACGTAGAGTTGAGAGCTATAATACACCCCAATCAACAAAACAAGTATTAACATATTTAACCCATTAGGCAAATTCCTAGGTCATGGTAACATCCCTAGGCTTTTAAACTATTTGGAAAAACACCGAAAACATTCATCTCTAATCTATTTTCCTTAGTTTGCAATCATTAGAGTAATAGTAGAAGTAAAAATCAAAACTCTGTTGTGAAAGTGCAATTTTAGGTAGTCCATTCGCTTGCTTCAAATATATACTCCTAACACCCCTCATAACTCTCTGTAGATTCGACCCCGACTCATAGTTAGCTAATTTATATTGCATAAGACCGTATCATATATCTTATCAAGGTGTGTTGTGTACGTCATCATGCCCCATTCATATGGTTGGATGAGTGTGAGCAAAGCTTTCAGAAGCCCAAGACTTCTTTGACTATGGAGTTAGTGTTGGTGTTGCCCACAGGTTCAGGATCCTACACGATATATTGTGATACATCTCGTATTGGGCTCGGTGCAGTATTTATGCAGGATGGCAGGGTGATTGCATACGCGTCGCGGAAGTTGAAGGTTCATGAGAAGAATTAACCATGTTCATGACTTAGAGTTGGCAGCCATTGTTCATGCGCTGAAGATTTGGAGACACTATCTTTACGGTGTGTCGTGTGAGGTATTCACGGATCATCGGATTCTACAGTATTTTTTCAAACAAAAGGATCTCAATTTGAGGCGGAGGAGGTGGTTGGCGCTGTTGAAAGACAATAATATCACCATTTTGTATCATCTTGGGAAGGCCAATATGGTAGCTGATGCCTTGAATAGAAAGGCTGTGAGTATGGGTAGCCTGGCAAATATTCCAATTAGTGAGAGGCCTCTTGCAGCAGATGTTCAGGCTTTGGTCAATCAGTTCGTATGGTTAGATATTTCGGATCCCAGTCGTGTCCTAGATTGCGCAGTCGCTCGGTCTTCCTTGTATGAGCGCATCAGAGAGCCTCAGTATGATGATTCACATTTGTTTGTCCTTAAGGAAACGGTGCAACACGGTGGTGCCAAGAAGGATACGGTTGGAGATGATAGGGTTTTACGGATGCAGGGTTGTATTTGCATGCTTCGTGAGTTGATTCTTGAGGAGGCCCACAGTTCCTAGTATTCTATTCACCCGGGTGCCACCAAGATGTATCAGGACTTGCGGCAGCATTATTGGTGGAGGAGAATGAAGAAGGATATAGTTGCATATGTAGCTCGGTGTCTAAATTGTCAACAAGTAAAGTACAAGCATTAGAGGCCTGGTGGTTTGCTTCAGAGGTTAGAGATTCCTGAGTGGAAGTGGGAGCGTATCACTACGGATTATGTTGTCGGACTCCCACGGACTCAAAAGAAGTTCGACGCGATATGGATCATTGTGGAAAGGTTAACCAAGTCAGCACATTTCATTCCAATGGAAGTTACCTATTCTTCAGAGCGGTTAGCTGAGATTTACATCCGCAAAATCGTTCGTCTTCACGGTGTGCCCGTGTGTATCATTTCTGATCGAGGTACGCAGTTCACCTCGCACTTTTGGAGGGCCGTACAGCGTGATTTGGGCACGCGGTTTGAGTTGAGTACATGATTTCACCCCTAGACAAACGGATAGTCCGAGCGCACTATTCAGATATTTGGAGGATATGATTCGCGCTTGCGTTATGGATTTTGGGGGGTCTTGGGATCAGTTCTTGCCGCGTATGGAGTTTGCCTACAACAACGGCTACCAGTCGAGCGTTCAAATGGCTCCCTATGAGGCATTGTATTGGAGGCGGTGTCGTTCACTAGTTGGATGGTTCGAGCTAGGGGAGGCTCGGCTGTTGGGTACAGATTTGGTTTAGGATGCGTTGGATAAGGTCAAGATTATTCAGGATCGACTTCGCACCACTCAGTTTAGGCAGGAGAGTTATACCGACCGTAGAGTTCGTGATGTTGCATTCACGGTTGGAGAGAAGGTATTGCTCCGGATTTCACCCATAAAAGGTGTGATGAGTTTTGGGAAGAAGAAAAAGTTGAGCCCTAGATATATTGGACACTTTGAGATTCTTGAGAGAGTAGGTGAGGTAGCTTATAGATTGGCATTGCCACCTAGTTTGTCAGTACTCTATCCGGTGTTCCATGTGTCCATACTCCGAAAGTATCACAGTGATCCATCCTATGTGTTAGACTTCAGCTCAGTCTAATTGGACAAGGATTTGACTTATGAGGAGGAGCCGGTGGCTATTCTAGCCCGGCAGGTCCCGCAGTTGAGGTAAGAGTTATCCTTCAGTTCGAGTGCGGTAAAGTGGTCAGCCAATCAAAGCATCCATGTGGGAGTCCGAATCGGACATGCGGAGTAGATATCCACACCTTTTACCAGTCCAGGTACCTTTCTATGTGTGTTCGAGGACCAACATTTGTTTTAGAGGTGGAGAATGTGATGACCCGATAGGTCATTTATAGTTTTACCTTTCATTTCTTTTTTACGAGACCTCGAATACCTCTGTTTAGCCTTCATCGATTTGCTTGCACAGTCCGTGTCCTCATTCCAGAAAATTTTTATGAAGAAAAAACGTGAAATTGTGCCTTAATAACTCACTTGAGTTGACTATGGTCAACGTTTTGTGTAAACGAAATCGGATCAGTATTTTGACGGTCCTGGTGGATCCGTATCGTGATTTAGGACTTGGGCGTATGCCCGAAATCAAATTCAGAAGTCCCTAGCTTGATCTAACGTAATTTGTTGAAAAACTAGTAATTTAAAAGTTTAAAGAATTCCTAAGTTTGACCGTAGGTTGAACTTTTTGCTACCGAGTTTGGATTTCGATCCGAAACTTGGTATAGGTTCGTTTCAGTATTTTTAACTTGTCTGCAAATTTTGGTGCAATACGGAATTGATTTGACGTGATTCGGGCGTCCGGTTGAAAAATTAAAAGTTCTTAAGTTTCTTTGAAAATTACCTTTGTTTTGGTGTCAGATTCGCGGTTCTAGGTGTTATTTTGATGTTTCGATCACACGAGCAAGTTCATATGATGTTATTACACTTGTTTGTATGTTTGGTTTGGAGCCCGAGGGGCTCAGATGAGTTTCGGATAGGCTACGGTTGATTTTGAACTTAGAAAATTTTTGGTTGTTGGCTTCTGTTGGTGTCTGATGTGTTCTTCTTCGCGATCTCGAAGATACTCCTATGATCACGAAGAGTAACCTGGGCTGGGAAGGCTTTCCGTCATCGTGAATGCAATGGCTGGTACGCGAACGCGAAGCTTTGGGGGATTGCCCTTCGTGAACGCAGACAGCTTCTCGAGAACGCGTAGTGTCGAGGGACCTAAGAAGCGGGATCTGTGGTTTGCTCTACGCGAACATGAGCCCTGGCTCGCGAACGCGAAGGCCTAAGGGGAGAAGCCTTCGCGAACGCGTGAGGAAACTTGCATAGGCCATTTTAGTTGTGTTGCTTCGCGGACTCGAAGAAGCCCTGTCACCGAGACTTTCCCAAACACGGGATTTCACCTATTTTTCACCATCTTTTCATTAGAGCTCGGCCTAGAGGCGATTTGGAGGAGAAATTTCATCACCCTTTCATAGGTTAGTATACTTTAACTTGTTTTCTTCCATTTCCATCAACACCCATTAATTTCCAAACCTAATTTATGTTCTTTCATGGTAGAAATTAGGGATTTGGGAAGAATGGGGGGTATTTGTAAAATTGAGATTTATACCGTAAATTAAGGTCGGATTTCAAAACTAATTACATAATTAGGCTCGGGGTGAATGGGTAATTGGGTTTTGGTCTGAATCTCGGGTTTTGACCAAGCGGGCCCGGATTTGACTTTTATTGACTTTTTGGGAAAAGTGTAAAGATCTTAACTTTATGTATTGTAATTGATTTTCCTAGCATTATTTGATGTTATTGAGTCGATTTTTGTTAAATTCGATTGGTTTGGAGGCGGATTATAGAGGAAAGGCCCCGGTTGATCTTTGATTTGCTTGTGGAGCGAGGTAAGTGTTAGGTCTAACCTTGATATGAGGGAATTAGGAACCCTTGGGCTATGTGCCATGTGAATTACATGTGTAGCGGCGTATATGTGAGGTGACGAGTGTATATGCGCTGTCAAAATACTTGTTTTCATGCTTTCCCGTATTTCATTAATTATTTTATTCCATGTCTTAACTGTTACATGCTTTAATTATTTTTTATGCCTTAACTTGCTACTTGTCACTTATTTCTCTCGTATTAAAATGCTCGCTTCTTCCATGCTTCTGATTAATTGCTACATGCCTTAATTGTTTTACTTGTATACTTTACTTGTCATGTATTTGTCTTTCCTTGTTGCTTTGTATTAATTGTAGCATTCCTGTAATTGGTACGAGGTTCTTTTACGGCTTTGCTTTCATATTTCTTTAATCACAGAGATTCTTGTGATTTGAGTTGTTAAATTGATTGCACTTATTAATTTTGTTTATGGATCGGGTTGCACGCCGCAACGGGTGAAATAAAGGAGAATTGATATTGATATGGTAGGATCGGATTGCACGTGATTTATATGTGATTTTGATATGGTGAAACAATGGAGGAATATGATATTGACTGATTATATGGTGGGATCGGGTTGCGCGCTGCAATGGATTGTACATGTTATTATTGATATTGATATGGTGAAATAATGGAGGATGGCGTTTGTACGGTGGGATGGGGTTGCGCGCCACAACGGATTGTGTGTTTCGTATTCTTTGTTGTAGTGTGTTAGCTTCTGATGCTTTCATACGAGATTTTGAGTACTGTTGTTTCTGGTTTTGCCGATTTCAAGGATTGAGTTTATTTTCATGAGTTAACTGCCTTACTTTCTTGTATTCCTTTCCTGTTATTATTATTATACAGCGTACAGGTTATTGTAAGTGACCCGCCTTAGCCTTGTCACTACTTCGCCAAGGTTAGGCTCGACACTTTCAGAGTACGTGGGGTCGGTTGTACTCATACTGCACTCTACACCTCTTGTGCAGATTTTGGAGTCAGTCCTAGCGGTGGTCAGCATCTTGCTCGGATTGATTGCCGAATTGGAGACTTGAGGTACAGCTGCTCGGCGTTCGCAGCCCTGAAGTCCCCTTCTACCTTATCCCGACTGTTTTATTTCATTTCAAACAGTTTTACTTTCATTCAGACCATTGTCTGTATTATTCTAGTCGCTCGTGCACTTGTGACACCAGTTCTGGGATTGTATCTAGATATTACGGTTATTATGGTTTTTCTCACTCAATTTCTGTTCTATTTCAGTTATCTCGGTTTAGTTGGTTTCAGTTAATTTGATTTGTTAATAATGGCTAAAAATTATCCTTACGTTGGCTTGCCTAGCAAGTGAAATGTTAGGCGCTATCACAGTCCCGATGGTGGAAATTTCAGGTCGTGACAATACCACACAACTCACCTCTAAGGAAGGTTTGAATGAAATAAAGAGAATAAATACTACTGTGTGGTTGCATGAATATGTCATCGGTCGCGTACTCATGGTACGATAGAAATATTTTGCCAGACGTCCTCAAATATTATTAGATGCAAGAGTAAAGCAAGAATGAATCTTGCCTATAATAATTTTGACCATGACAATAATAATAATAATATAGTATTTTATGTGGAGGAAATATTCACCACTTAGATAGTGTAATAAAAGATCTTATAGTACAAATTATTTGAGAACTCCGGAAGAGCAAATCTAGTACTATTTTGGAGGAATGAAATTGATTATGAATAAATAATTATATTATAGCAAGTCTCAAAGAAACTTTTGAGTTTCTAAGATATTAGCCAAAATGATTGGCACATTGATACTATAAACGATAGGACGATTGAATATTTTCGTATTGATATCAGGTAAATATGAAAGGTTACCCGGCTTTCCTCCTATTTTGTACTATACAAGTAATAAGCATGATGATGGAATCACATGCCACAGTAAACTAGAGGTTTTCAGATATATTTTGGCGTTACCAGTTTGGCCATCCCCGTTCAAATAAAATGCGCAAGATGATTGAGAATTCACATTGGCATATATTGAAGAAATAAAAGATTCTTCAAGAATTCTCTTATGTTTCTTGTTCTCATGATAAATTGATCATTATACCAGCTAAGGTTGGGATTGTATCCATTGATTTTTAGAACGTATAAAAGGTGCTATATATATATATGGGCCCAGCCACCTGCCATGTGCACTGTGTACCAATGTATGATCTTAATAGATGCATCTATGGTGACATGTACATTTGTTATCAACTTGCAATTTGACTTTTCCAAGGTTGTTTGCTCACATATTAGAGCATAGTTCCAAATTATAAAATTATGATAGTTTTGATAATGCTGGTAGGTTTAGCAAAAATTATATGCCTCTAATTATAGATAAACCATTGGATATGAGAACAAAGAAATTTGATATGAGATGTATTATTTAATATACAGCATCACGTATACGCATCTAGCCAACAAGTTATAATAAATTCTCCTTATCAAAATTGGTTCAAGGTCAGGAACAAAATAATTTTCATCTAAAAATATGGATGTGTTATACTGTTTATTTGTTCCACCACAATGCATAAAGATGTGTCCCCAAAGAAGGTTAGGGATATGTGTTGGTGATCCCAATATTAGGGGGAGAAAATGGACAGCTAAAAAAGTAATACATGGAATGAAATATTATAAGTATATCTAGATCCTTGTACAAGAAAATATAAATTTGAAGTTCAAGTGATAATTCATTTGCAGAATATTGCTAGGCACATTTGCTGACCCGCAGCTAAATATCATATTTCAGCTGCTAATGCTCCAAATAGAATAAAGTTTATGATGGACAGAGTCTATGGCACATATGAAGTGTAATAAACCAATCAGTTCTAAAGATAAAACTCCTTGAAGAAGGAGAGGAACAAATGATCAAGATGGTCATAATAAGGAGGCAAGTGCTCTATAAGAGCACCAAGACATAACACTTTACAATACCTTATGGGAGAGGCGCAAGTACTTGAAAATAAGGCTGCTTTGTGGGCCGGGCCCGCCCTGGGACCGGTACGAGACCGCGGTCCTGGTGGGCCAAACGAGCCTGGTGGGCCGATCTAAACGGTCCTGGGCCTTAGTGGTGCAATAGCCCGTGGCGGGCCAGTCCAACCAATAAGCCCACGAAGCCCGGGACCGCCAGGCAGGCCTGGGGCGGGCCCAACGGAAAAAAAAATTTAAAAAAAAATTTTTTTTTTTTTAAAATGGCCAACGGCCAGATTTTTAAAATCCAGCCGTTGGGCTTATTTTTTGACCGTTTTATTTTCTTAAAAATAGCCATTTGGCCCCCAAACTTTGTTTTAACCCCAAACTTTTTATAAATATACTTTTTACCTATTCTCAACTATAAATACCCCCTTATTCTTTTATTTTTACTCACAAATTCTCTCAATCTCTCTCTAATTTACTTCCATAATTGCTTACTTTATTATTCCAATTTCGTAAAAAATTGTCAAGTTGGTGAATTGAAGTATTTAAGTCTTCAAGTCTTCAACGATATTCAATTTTCAAGAAGTTGTTCGTCAATTCGGTAAACTCGTTCCAACTCTTTAATTTTTAATATTGTTGTTGTGTTTGTTTTATTTAGTTTAGTTATAATCAATATGGATTTTTCTTTGAAAAAAATGTTTGGTGGTAAGGGTAAGGGAAAATTAAAAAATTGCCAAATCTAGTCGCCAAGCTACTACTCCTCCCCTTGTTACCCATCCTCCTCCACCTGTTATTCTAGATAGTGATAACCCTTGTTTTTAATTTTCAGATAGTCAATTTTGCCATAATGTTGCACCGGGTCATCAATTAGATGAAGAAACTATGAACGCTCTCTATCTTAATCAAACTATATACGAAAATGATGCTGTAAATGATGATTTAGATGAAATCCAACCGGATTTAGATGATACACCTACTAGTCCTATTAATAACCCAAATGATGCCTTGCCTGACCCTCTGGTAGTAACCCCTACATTTGATAGAAGACCTCCTAGGCGGGCGGAAACATCTCTTGTTTGGAATTTTTTTACTCAACTAAGAGAAGAAAATAAGGCTAAGTGTAAAAGTTGTGGGTCTTTGTTGGCTCATAAATATACTGGCATTTTATTGTCATTTTTTGTTAATGTCGTAATAATAAAAATTATAAGACATTCTCTTGAATATTTCTTTGCAATTTATTTTGTGTTTAAATATGATATGGTATATATATATATTATATATCTAATACATGTTATACATATATTACATATAATATATATATATATATATATATATATAAGACTCTCTTTGCCTTCAAATCAATCTTATATTGCTCCAATAGAACCAGTTTATGGTCCAGCACGATTAAATCAATCTGCTTCTTTGCATACGATTTCTACCGCTGATAGCGATAAACGAGTAGAACGTATAAAAATCGATCAAAACAACATAGTTCAAGATGATAGTTCTATAGATAAGGATATTCCTTCTCAATCCGAAATGGATTTTGAACCAAAACCTTTTTAATGATCCCTTACAAAATAGATTTTAGTCCAGGATCACTGGCAAGACAACATATTCAGTCCGAATTTTTCAACGATAAATGGACTTGTTTAGATATTGACAAAAGGAATATTTCCCAAGAATTTTATTGAAATTTGTTCTTGGCATAATAAAGTTATGTACTTTGTTCC